>JAFMSR010000005.1:31583364-31633173 GCA_022818135.1 Saxidomus purpurata | reverse complement strand
TATTGTAAGAAAAATATTATTTCAGGAACTGTTTACTTGTTATGTTATCATAGGTCACTGACTCTTGTTATATTATAACAGTATTATTATGTCTAAGAAATGCTTCATCTTGATAAAATGGTGAAAATGGAAGGATGGCTTATCATAATTTCATCAGGGAAAGAGATAATTATATTGTACATAGAACATGGTTCATTGCCCAGTAAGTAAGCCTCTATTAAGATGTATTGAAAAATCTCAGAGGGCAAAATATGCCATTAAGAAATAAGGATGTTGACTTGTATTTATATTGATTAACAGAATTGTGTTAGATTGTATCTGTGGGGAATTTGCTTTGGACAGTTTGTAGAACATTAAACTTGTGGCCCATATGTTTGGAGTCACCCTGTTTGAGGTGTAAAAGCTTTGCCTAGGACTGATTTGCCTATCACCTCTTCATCTACTTTATCTTGAAATAATATTTGCTAATAATTATTTGCTTTTAATTCTATGTTAGTAGCTCTTTATATAACACTCACTTGAAGTTTTACCATTGCTTTCCTGGCACAGACTGTGTCTAGAAAATGTGCCACTTGGGAACCAGTCTGACCTCTGCTATGACCTTGGAACCATTCAAAAGTAAATAAAAGGTGGTTCTGTTAGATATAGGTAATTATTTGAACATTAGTGAGGTCATTTTGGAAGTTCAGTTCAAATGTTCCTCTGGATTGATACACAAGTGGGGTTGCATTCATAAATATGACCTATGGTATGACCTCTTGTTTATAAATACATCCCATTTTGAAAGAAAACAATACTTCTTTACAAATTTTGTGATATTTACATTTGAGAGATCATTTTGATTAATAGAATTAGTTTGATTACTTCCAATCCTGATGACCTGGAAAACTAGCATGCTGACCAGTCTCGGGCAGGACCTAGCCGAACCTTTTTGCAGAAATATAAAGAAAGTCTCAATAGGAGATGAAAAAGGTCATTTGATATTGAAAGAAGTGGGAATATTTTCTTTGTTTTCCCCAAAATTTATGTAGGTTTAGAGGTCAAGGTCACACTGAGAGTTAAAAATGGGCCCATTAGACCTTGTCTAGTCTATAAATTCTTCTTGCATTGTAGGATTTTGAATGGTGGTACACCTACGCACCTTGCTAAGATATGTCATACCCAAGACCCAGGTCCATAGCTCAAATGTCAAGGTCACTTATAGAGGTTACATGTCCAAAATTTGGACATTGTGTGGGCTATAGTAAATACTGGGGATCAAACCACCTGCATAGAAAGTGACAACATATGAAGGTTTTGTGATTTATCTGTATGGATATAACTTAATAAAAAGTGACTTCACAACAGATGGATTGTTAGGATCATCAGTACCACAGCAAATTATTTTAGTTGATTGTCTGCATATGTCATTTGGTCCCCCTTTTTTCCTAGGTACATCATTGATCTAAATGAAATGTTATGGAGACATTTTGGTTACTTTGCACCTAAACTAGGTCTAGGTACACACGTTACTTCAAAGAAAATTAGTGACCTATTGATTATTATGTATGACATAGTCTTTGACATAAGTAGAAACGATGTCATTTCAATTAGTTGACATGTTTTATGATGTAATTATGCTTTTATAGCACTGTATTTGAATGATATACCTTTGATGAATTATTAATTAACTAGAGCATGATGATTGTCGTAATGAACTAGGTGCGGACATTGATCTGTAGAGGTCCTTGCTCTGGTGTAACTAGCATTAAAAAATATGATTAATTTGATATAAGTGCTTACTGGACATGAAATGTATCAATAAAATGTAACATATTTATACACACCCAAATTTTAGCCTATTTTACATTTACTAAACAAAATTTCTAATGCATCAGCTTATGTTTATGGAATGGTGGTTTATAGTTAGCAAACATAATTCCTTCATTCAGCATCCTAGAAGTATGCCTGCAGAAGAAGTCCAAAACAATGATGTCAGCTCTATGTATGTCATGTCCAATAAAATTATCTCAGCTCTATGTATGTCGTGTTCAACACAATGATGTCAGCTGTATGTAGGTCATGTCCAACATAGTGATGTCAGGCCTATGTCATGTCCAACACAGTGATGATTTTACAACTGATGCAAGCTATATGATTGTGTCATGTTTAACATAGTGATGTCAGGCCTCTGTCATGTCCAACACAACTGATGCAAGCTATATGATTGTGTCATGTCCAACACAGTGATGTCAGGCCTATGTCATGTCCAACACATTGATGTCACTGATAAGGCATGTCCAACACATGTCTGATGATAATCAAACATAGTGATGCAAGCTGAATGTGTGTTATGTTCAACACAATGATGATTATCCAACATAGTGATGCCAGTGCTTAGCCTGTCATGTCTAGCATAATTATGTCTGTTTTATGCAATGAATAATATGATGTCATTTGCAGAGATGTCAGTATTCCTTATAAAATCATATCCCACTATAAGAGCTGACACCATTATATCAGACATGACATGAGGTATCAATAGCTGACACCATCTTTCTAATAATTAATTCATTGATCTTCAGCACTTCAAGTTTGCTACTCTGAAAGGAGATGAATTGGCAACATATTGCACCACATATTCATTATAAAGCTATACTCATTACATCAGACATAATATGCATATAATTAAAGATAACATCAGCATATCAGTCCTACATACAACAATTTGACATCCTTAGTGCTGACATCATCATGTTAACTAGAACAATGTTGTTGGACATGATGTACTTAGAGCATATTGGACATGATGTCATCAACAATTACTGTCATGGCTCCATCTCTAGTTAGAACTAGCTTATGATTGGGCCACTTCCTCTAGCACTAACCCATGGTGACACCATTCTCCTCCAGAACTAACCCATACTGGCACCATTCTCAAGAACTGGCACATGGTGACACCATTCTCCTCTAGAACTAGCCAATGGTGACGCCATCCTCCTAAAACTAGCCCATGGTGGCACCGTTCTCCTCTACATCTTTTAATTTCCCGACGTGACGTTACAAAATTGTGAACTCTGCATCACTATACATTAAGGCTGTATTTAACTTTCCTGATGTAAGTTCTTTTTTATGTCTTATTTCATTTGTATAATCTGCCCATCACTGAAGTTGCAACCTTTCAAGTGACACTTAATGTATTTTTTTTTAATTTAGTATATTTTGTACAGACACATTTATGGGTGACTAGAGTGCTTTTCTGTATTTATATTTTGAGTCTACATTTTTTATTCCAAGTTATGAAAAAAAAGTTGTGTAATATAGAAAGAAACATCATAAAAGAGTATAAACATTTATTTCTGATTTACTATCCCGATTGTCTGGGTGCAGAAAAGATGTAAGAAATTTGCGTAATTCATTGTCTGCGTTCCTTCATTCTGTAGATAATTAACATATTTATACTGACGAAAATGTGGTTATAAAAGTGTTTATTGAATACAACCATATCAAAAAAAGTAATAAAGTTGCACATAGTTCACTTACCATATTATAAATAATTACTGTTAAATAGTTCCTTAATGCAAATCATATTCAGAGAGAAAATGTCTTTTTATTGCAAATGACTCACAAGTGAACAATTTTATTTTATCCCAATTATTTTAACAGCCATAAATTATATTAATGCATCATGCAGTCTATATTCATATAACAAGATAAGAGATTGTAATGTATTTCTTTACAGAAAAAAGTGTGAATCAAGTAAATGTCTATTTTATCTGCTTTTTCCTTACTAAAGTATAATACAGTAAACTCCGGATACAACAAACTCCAGGACCTGTGAGCCCATTTAAATTTGTTCTTTATTATCTGTAGTATGTTCTATCCATATACAGTGAAGTACCATTTAGAAGACCACCATTCAGACCGGCACAAATTGGTCTTAATATCAAAATGGTCTTTTAATCAAGACCTTTTTACTATAAAATGGGCCATTTGCTTCCGAAATGTTTGGTCTTAATATCAAGGTCCGTCTTGATATAGTGATATGGAGAGGGGAGATGGGGGGTGGGGGGGAGGGGGGTCTTAATAGCGGAACTTTACTGTATTTTCATACAAAATACAGAAGGAAAAATATCGAAAAATGTGCTCCTTATATACAAAATATTTTTGATATCTGGGGTTGTTATAATATAGAGTTTACTGTAATTTGCTTTGAGGTGATAAATGCAGCTCAGCTTTGATCTGTTTTGAAAAGAGTAAAGATACTTTTATCTTCTTAAAATTACAAAATTTAGTTTAGTGTCATCTTCCATGCAAGGAGCTGGGCCACATTTAGTCTCAGATGACTTTGCCTCTGTCTTTCTGTCCGTCTTTCCATCACATTTCATGATTTTACAAAAGCATATCCCACAAGAGGGACCTACTTCAAACTTGAAAAACAAATGGATGGCCATAACACAAGAAATATAACTCTTGCATCAGTAGTTTTGAGTTATTCTTTTCTTCCAGATTTTCATTTCCAGCCAACATCTTTGGCATCAGCATTCAATATTTAGAGATAAGCATGGGCCATTGTTCTTGATTTGTTTCACAGAGGGTCATGGGTTTAAGCCCCTTTACAACCTGAGCCTTGCAATCTTTTATTGAGAGAAAGTTTGCAATTTCTTGGCAAGGATGCAAGTCTAGAACTTAGAAATTAATACAGTGAAGTTGTTTTCACTTTTAAGGTCATGTATGAAATTAAAAAATATGAAATTGAATGTAATTTTTCCTTATGAATGTTCACTAACATATATAATAAATATAGCTTCAAATGTGAAGTATCTGAAATAACTTGATAAGTTCCTGGTTAATTTTCAGGTCTGTAGAAAATGTTGGATCAAAGACGCATGTACAGGTGGGAATGATGATTACATTGTGTACTGGTACCCTTAAACCTTTATTGCAATGTCATACCAGTGTGTATGAACGTTTGTCATTTTGTACCATGGAACGTTTGTCATTTTGTACCGACATATAGTTAGTTATATATCAGCAATCAGTCAGTTTACAGTGATATATTCAAATACAGTATTAAATAATGGGGAAACTTCATGGGACTTTGCGAAAATTTGATTGAAGAGCATATATTATAAAATATAACAGACTTCTAACTGTTTTGATCACCGAACATAACAGTAAATAAAGAGTCGGGAGTTTTAATTTATATCCTCCTTTTTATATCTATTAAGGTATACGGACCCTGAAACCCACATTTAGAAATGGTTACATACTTGATGGTTTCTTGTTAAGCATCCATTAAGAAACCCAAATATGTAATTTTATTAAAATTTACCGTTCCAAACATGAGATATTTACTTTGATGTCGGCTACCCCACTTTTCCAGAAGACCCCAAAGAGCAAATCCTAGATACTATAAATCTCGTGTAATTTTTCAAAATTGAGGAATATATTGGTGAAATGTACCTTGTTGTGTTCATATGACCTTACTTTTGTATCATGCATTCTTACTGATAACAATTGTTCACAAAGAAAAAGAAATAAAATGTATTATGTGAAAATTTGACCCTGCGGCCTGGCTTTTTTTTCCATGTCATGTCCAAATCACAATGTTTTGGCCAAAATTTTAATACTTTCAATATCGTTTCACAATATAAAACCCAAATGCAAAGTTTCTACAAGATATAAAGGGAAACATATCAAAAAGGAAAACTTTTACCGTCTAGTAGTTCAACCACAACTTTTATGACTTTTGGTATCAAATGTCAAGGGAGACATTTCAGGTCAAATTTCAGTATTTATTCTTCCTTTGTTTCAAACTATTAAATAATGCTTCAACTTCTGCCTAGAAACAAAACAAGACTTGCAATGCAATAAAGCCTTATATGAATAGAAAAAAATACTTCTTTCAACAATAAAATCATGGTTTTTCTCCAAAATCTTGTAACATACATGTAGTCAGAGCTAGAAATTCAACAAGTGACCAAGAACTATTTATCCACACAAAACACTAAAATGCTCACAAAGATAATACTTACATAGAAAAATATCCCAATATGTATCTATGTTATGTTTTTGATGTCTGCAGGTACCAAAAAAAGATAATGTATTGACAATGTGACATTTTGGTTTGGATTCTGCACTAAAGTTAAAAATATAAGTGCCTAAATTTCAATGAAATGTCCTATGGCCTTGAGTAACTAACAATACTTGAAATATACTGCTTTCCTGTTATAGAACTTTCTGAAACATATATTCAGTACAATATAACATATCCAAAGTTTATGAGCGCGCCATGACAAAACCAACATAGTGCGTTAGCGACAGCATGGAACCAGACAGCCTGCGTATCCGTGGAGTCTGATCAGATCCATGCTGTAGCTCAAACCCTATTACAATTAAAGAAACTGGCGAACGCATGGATACTGATCGACAGCGCGAATCCGCAGGCTGGTCTGGAACCTGCTGGTGCAAAACCTATGTTGGTTTTGTCATGGCGCAGCTCATATATCAGTAAAACAAATTTTAACTGTTTTTTTGTAAGAAATCAACCAGTTTAGGAATGACAGTCTCAAGTGTCCGTTTTGTGTTTGTTACACGTGGTTGGCCTTCCTGTTTTTCATCGTGAATGTACTGTGTAGTCCATCTTCACCATCACGCATAAAGACTTTCCTCAAGTGCTCCAGGTTTAACCCTGATGCGCGATATTTTCAGCTGTGGGGGTTTACAAACACCACTTGCAATTAGACACGACAATGATGGTAAATTCTTTTGCCCTTTTCTTTTCGATGACAGACATTGGTGATACACAGCTTTAGAGGGAAAGTGACTTTATCATATCTTTACTAAGGCTAACAATGTTGGAATAGTTTCACTTTGTGAATTTTCAACAGCCATTGAATGTTTACAGTTTCTACTATAGTCCCAGACACAAACATAACATTATTATCTGCCATTCTTATACCAGTGGTCATCACCGTAAGGCCCATTTTCACATGACACAGCTCAATATTCCATCATTCTCAAGTTACATTCATATGTAAAACTTCCTAATGTTTTGAAAAGCGCACATGGTCACATATGGTCGGGCGTGACTTCGGATCTACCGATAACACGGAATACCGATTTTTCAGGGTCCGTAATCCTTAAAGTAGCCTTGATATTTCATGCATGAGATAAACTATATGATCATGAAATGGTTCGTTGAATGATTTACAATGTTTGATTTTTCTATTTGAAAGTCGTATAAAAAACAGTATAAAAGGCAGTATCATTGATTAAAAAATTGAAGAAACAGTAAGACAGGGTTTGACATAAACAGCAGCTAGGCTTCACATATTTTCAGACCTAGTGCCATGGTTGATGATAGTAGTAGGTGTGTCTGATTTACATTATTTAATAGATGGGCTAGAAGAAAGTTTTAGGTCACCTGCTAAGGTTGATGGCAAATTGAGGCAATGATTACTTTTTCTGATATTAAAGTACTGAATTAATGAGCTTTAAAGTTACTGAAGATGTCCTTGCTAACGTTGATGAAGTCTATAGATAGGTTGGTGTAACAGCATCTAAGTGGTCCAGTGGTTACCACTTGCACTTGGCCGGCCAGAGGAGCTGGGTTCTGTGCTGGGGCAGGCCAACTGATGCCACATGTGCCTCGGTCCAACCAGCCATATATGGGTACCAGAAATGAAAAATTCTACCGCTCTCTCCATGATAAGAACATTGGTTTTAATCATAAAATATGCATGTACTTTGTTATGATCATAAATGGTGTGTTGCAAGAGCAGTATTGAGAGAACTCACTTTGCACTTCAGCAAAAACAAATGAGTATAAGGTAATAAACGGTATTTTCAGATCTCCCGCTAACGATGAGGAGGTCCATGACAGGAGGAGGGATTGTTGTTTGCCAAGCCAATCCAGCAAGGTGATGATGTATACAAAGTTGATGTTACTTCATTAGGATCTTATTTCTATATTTATACCTACCCAGAATAAATGACAAAGATCAACAGATATTTACATCACCTCGCACCATATATACGTTATAATTATGCTTATAGCCTTGCACCCTTTCGCCCACATGTCTGCTAACAAATTACCCAGTGCTCAGACTCTAAATCTGATATTGATATCTATATTAATTTTATATTGTTAAAAGTTTACACAATGACTCTTTGGTTAGTCCTTGTGAACATTGGGGCTGCGCATGCAAAGCAGGATAGGGGACAAGATGGGCCTGAAGGATTGTCCTCCTCACAACATACTCAGATTTCAAACATCATCCTAAATTTGATATAATTATAATAAAAGATAAATTATGGGGGGAAGGGGGATTTCTTCTTAAAATTACACAATATTCAAAAGTGTTTGTATCTCATCTTCATATCACTTTGTGGTGCATATTTTCATGTAAGGGATATATTTCTGTAACATTTATGTATTTGTCAGTTTACTCAGGTATCTCCTTATTCATAATAAATAAGACAGTAAAGGCATTTTTGAAAAATTAAGCAAAATCTGTAGGCAAACAGCTTGTAACCATGACAACACTAAATTTCTAAAATGGACATTTTTTCAATCTTTCAGTTTTATCAGTAACCTGAATTGTATAAGCATTGCTCATTGAATATTTCCGTAACTGTAAAGCAAACAATAGCTATCATGGTCAGACTGATCATGATCTACACTGGTCGCAAAGGCAAGAATGCTTTTCCGATGGCAGGGTCTCATTTATTGTACCCCTTGGCTGGCTGCTTATTGCAGGTTCCGGGGTACTAAATGTTTGTTGCTCAGTTTAACTAGGTACTCTCTTTTAGTTGAGGAAATTTGACCTTTACAATCCCACTACAGTTCATGTTTAAAACATTGAGGTGTATCTACCTTTATCATTTTTATGAAGTAGTCTTTCATTGTGTAGGGTGGTGTGGTGGTCGAGTGGTTAACACTTATGACTACCAATCAAGAGGTCCCAGGTTTGAATCCTGGTGTTCCATCTAGAGATGAACCCAGAGGTAGTCTCATGTGTATTGGGTGTTATACATAGGGCATAAGAAAACAAGGGGTCTTTTCATAAAAGATTGTCCCCAGTGCACAAATCCCAGCACTTTCAACAGTAAAAAGTAATATTGATTTTACTCTTTACTATTTCATCAGAAATTAATTAATCAGAAGCTAATAAAAATCATTTACCTTTACTAAAATTCACTTTTCTATATTAGCTCAATTACACTTTATGATGAAATTGCAAATTCAATGGCATAAAAAGGCAACAGCAGTAAATGTTGTGAATAAAATAACTGAAAATCTGAAGAAAAAAATCATGAATTCCACAATAAAGGAGTGGTTATAATTTACAGTTGATCATAGATAAGTGGGCTGTTTGCAAGTGGTCTTATGTACATCACAATAGCGAAATTAGAATTTGACAATTTATCACAAGTTTTTGCCATAGTTATTCTATTTATGTATAGATTAAGGTAAATGGTATATGACAGGCACGTGCCCAAAAGGCAGGTGAAACAGTCTGAGTTAAAACCACAGCAGATGTTTCTGGCAGTTTATCTTCTTCTTCAAAATTGATTTATTGTGTTATTAACCATATAGGGGAATAAACCACTCTCGCATTTCAGAAACGTGCTCATTTACCTTACCGGATTTACAATATTTGCCCGAAGTTTATAAGTTTATATCATAAGCCGAAATATTCTAGTATCATGATATCAGATAATTAAATCACAATTATGAATTTAGTTTATGACACTATTACAGTTGGTGTTTATTAAACATTTAGCTTTATTTGGAATTCCTACATAATATGGGCAGCTGACTTAACATTTGTCTATCTAGATAAGAAATTTATTACTGATAACATTTTAGCTCTAGGAACAAAAGATGTTATGCATAGGTCATTGCAATTTTCATGGCAACTGCCTATTTGCACTGAAACACCTTTATTTTACTTTGTTAATGAAAATTGTTTATTTTGTCCAGCTGAAAATGGTTGGCAAATACAAATAGAAAACTCGTATAGTGTCATTTTTTCATTTTATTTATAATTTACTTATTCTGGCATATCGTTTAACATTTTTTTGTATATGTATATATATAGTCATCACTTCGTAATTGGAACACGGGTCGTACCGATTATACACCTCGAAAAAGGATGGTGGACCCAAAAAGCACAAATATAATTGTAATCCCACATTCTTGTCCAAGGTTTTTGAAAGCAAATATAAGCTGGAATAAAATGGCACTTTGTCAGAAGCAGTTGGCCTTGGTGGTCTAATGGTTAAGGTCACTGACTTGTAATAAAAAAACCCTGAGGTTCAAGCCCCACTACCAACCATGACTCTTTATGTGAGAAATTTGGCAGTTTCTTACAGAGGATAGGGGTCTAAGCACTGATAATTCCCTGGAAGTGATAGTTAGGTAAACTGCCCACCTGCATATGAAAGAAATGCTGTTTAAAAACAGGGATTAAACTCAAAATCAAATCTAACCAATCTGTCTGAAGCTGCACTACCACCTAGTTAAATTGGATGATGTTTACAGAGTTATGGACCTTTGATTATTGGAACCTGGTTGTATGCAGCACCATTTTCTGTCCGCACTAATTTCTCAGCATGAGCTGACTAGAATTAAATAAAATTTCATTGGAAGGTTCATTGTTAGCATGCCCTGACCTAGTGAGTTTTTCTTCCAAGGAGTAATGGCTCTTTGTAGTATTTAAATACATTATGATTTTCAGATGTGTTAACTTTTAAATCTTTATTTTTGACATTGTGTTGTGTTGTAATATATTCAGTTTATTCTAGGATTGCATGCATATAATTATGCAAACTAACAGGACACATCTGCAATGGAAAAGTTGAAGCATATTTTGCTTTTAATTGAATTCATTATCTTTTGTAATTAACAATGCCATTCTATATGCTATGAAAAAAGTTTCATCTGTGAAAAAAAATCTAAATAATTTTAATGCATTTTAATAATTCAATGCATTTTTGTTTTCAATGGTAAATCAATCTGTCTACAACCAATTGAACTCTTGTCATTTTCATTACACTATATTTTTTCACCAAAATTGCATGCAGACAAGAAAAGAAAGGAAGTTTTCAGCAATTTGCAAAAATCTACTAATTATCCAAGTTTTTCCACTCCTGTTATATACATCATTTTTTGGGTGTAGTGTTATCCCCTTCATTTACTTCCGTTGGTATGGGCGCCTTGCAACCAACTCGTTATAATGTGACCAATCAGAATCTGCAAATTATTGGCTAGCTTTCCGCTACGGAATAAGCGTGTACTGCCGGGCCTTCTGAAACACAAAATGTGTATATTTTTTTATATTATAGTTATTTATAATAAATCGTGTTGCAAAAAAGAAAAACAGAACACGTTATGTCAAGGTTTCTGGACAGGACGAAGATCACTTTTGTATTCAACAGGTGTTGTCCGGGCCGGACATCTAGCGTCATTGTTTTGGCTAGCGTTTGAACGGAATAAGCAGTGTACTGCCGGAGCCTTCTGAAACCAAATGTGTTTTTACGTCACCTACGTCACCATCTTTTTTTTTTAAAGATATCAATATATATTTTTTGTATGTATGTCAACATCTTTTTCACAGAAATAATCCGAGTTGGACCTTTTTCTGTAATAGTGTAGTCTACATTGAATACAAGTATGTATGGCATTATTTACTTGAGTATGTCCTGTGCTCACCTATATTAGAACAGTGACTACTTTAGTGCTAACTCATGAAATAAGAGTGACAAAGTATATGCTATTCTTAATTAGATGTCTGTGTTAAAAACTTGAACAATTAAAAATATTTACTGTTATAAATTACTTTTTCAGAAGTCAAAGTGAATGACACAGAGGTCACTGTCAATGTTGAAAAGGTCAGTTGTGTTACACAGGACAATTTTACAGAGGTCAAGGTCAGTGTTGTAGTAGTCAATATGAAGGTTACAGAGGTCAAGTTCAGTATTAAAGAAATAAACATCAGTGATCTAAGTTTCAGAAGTCAAAATTATTGTTACAGAGGTCAAAGATAGTGTAGCAGAGGTCAAGGTCAAGTGCTTAAAAGTTAAGGTTGGTAGTCAGAGGTCAGGGTCAGTAATACAGAGGTCAAGAACAGTAGAGCCCATGTATCAAAGGATCAATGAAATTTGGCCAATGAAACACAAAAAGTATTCCATAGCAGCCAAAGCAGTGGCTCTTTAGCACTCCTGATGTTTCATACATAATATTAAGCTTGCCAAAAGATGCAAAACGTGTTTGTAGAATGATTGTTTTTCCACTGCCTGTTTTCTACAGACGTAAACTTTGATTGAATAGTTGAAACAGTAGTAATGAATAATTCAAACACTTGGTGAATAGTTTTCACATTTTGAGCTTTTGTCATATTTACGCTTCAGTTAAATTTATTTGAAATTCAATATACTGAAAGTAAATGAATATTTCATGTCGACTTTTAGCAGTTAAGGGGACAGAAAATCTAGCAGATAGTTGATATTGCCTTAGTTGGTTAAAGAATTGTGTCAGAATTCAATTAACATACAATGCCATTTTATTCCTTAAATTCTTAATGATTTCCTTAATATGAATATTTTAATAATATCTAAATTGTCTAATTCTAAGGAAGTGAGTTTATGTTGATAGATTTAGGACTTTAAATTTTCAGTACATTGAAATAATGTCAATAGGTATGTTGAAGTGTTGGCAACTGTTGTAGCACATTGTAGACAATGACATCCCTGATGGCTCTAAAAAAAACTTTCAATTAGTACTTTTTTTCTGTTTAAAGGAATATTTTGGTGTTTAAAGGAATTCACTTTCAAAACCATAAGAGTCAAAACTATTATTCTGAAGTGAAGGTAGACTACAACTTTGTGACTGTCCCTCAATCCATTTGGATAATTTATAAACCATGTGACAATAATTCTATATTTTTTAGAACAACCCTGTGGTATCGATGCAGTAAAAATTGAGTAGCTTATTGAATTTTGAAATATATGAATTTCGTATGAATGGTCACAAGTGAGTCATGTTGTTTGCAAGATGTTCATTGCACTATATAAACCAATACTGTATGGATTAATATAGGAATTTATAAACACCAACTGGCCTAAGCAGTCCCGATTGTAATATGATGAACAGCTTGCTTTGAAGTAAATAAATTTTTTGTACTGTACTTAGTAACCAGCTGAGTTGTGAGCTGACATAAACTATACCCTGCTTGGTGCAGATCTTTAGAAGCAGCTTATTCTTCATCTGCACTGTTCAGTATTCAGTCTGAATGTTACATTGAACATGTCAATTTTAGTGGTAACATTTATTATATACCATTTGCAGGCTGCCTCACATAGGTCCATCTGTATATTTGTAAAGATAAGTTCATGCCGTCAGATAGATTCATCTGTGGGTGCAAGATAGGTTCATCTCTTTCAGGTTGATTCATCTGTGTATGCATTCAGATAGGTTCATCTCTATATGCCTCAGGTAGGTTCATTTATGTATGCCTTAAGATAGGTTCATATCTACATGCCTTTAGAGAGGGTCATCGGTATTTTCAAACAGGGTTTATCTGTGTTCCCCTCTAGATATGCCTTCATATATGTTTAGAGTCAAACAGGGTATGTAGTTTCATCTGTATGCCTTCAGATGGACAACGGAATGTGAAAACACTGCTATCTTGCTAACAAGTTGACTATGCCATCATTAACATGACCAGTCTGGAATATCACATCACTGTGTTTCTTTACTTTTCTGACAGTATTTGTATCACACCTGTGGCCTTATTAAACAAATATAAACTCAATAAAAAGAGTTCTTGGAGATCTCCTATGACCTTGGTTGTCACAGCATCGTAAAACCCCAAAAGAACCATCTGTTAGTATGAACTTTAGCATTCTTGACTTTACCACATTTCAGAGGAGAGAAAGTGAAAATAAATTGAATGTTTTTGAACTTTGTAATTAATTAAAACACAGCTGTTGTGCACTAACATTTATTAGCATTCAAAAACAAACTAAATGGTTCAAAATGTGACAGTTTTAGTCCATCTATTTATTTTTCATACAGGACTGTCCCTCTGGCTACTGAATATGGAAATTAAGTAATTTTGTAGCAAACTAATGAAATGGCATATTGCATACAAAACTGTGAATCACAGTGTTATAAGCAGATTGGTTGTGAAGATGATTTCTGTTACTTGTTAATTGACTACCTGATTGCACACTAACACATGCTATTATATCTAACCAAAGGCATCAAATACCCCTAAAATACAACTTTAGGTCTTGGGATTTCAATTGCCAACAATCGGTTGGAGTTTGTATCATCTAATAATGATAAAGAATCATCATTTAATGTATTAATGTGATCATAATGTACCAAAACACTAGCAGTTCTCATGTTTTGGGAATTTGTTCAAGTAACAAAAGTTGATAGTGACATTATATTAGTTACGTGTGTCCATCATAGCAAACTGTGTGTATTCATGACAGTGTTATATTCCTACATTGTTTTTTATTATAATTTTTTTCTAATGTATATCCAAAATCAGGTTTCTGTTTAAAATGATGTCGTGATGAAAAGTCGTGAATTTCTGGGTATTGCATGACTGTCACTTCTTATAAATACTATCATTACTACTGATAAACCAAAAGAGTTGATTGCAACATCTGTTGACAGCAAAAATAACCCTGATACACTGGCAAAAATGAGCATACTGAAAATCTTGTTCTGGGTGTTTTTTTGCTTTTTTGCTTGCATGCCTTGTATCACGGACGTAATGAGGTGGAAATTGAAGTTATTTGTGCACCTCTGGGATATTTTTCATGTAATCTGCAAATATCCAGTTTCATTTTATTACGAAACTTATACTATCTACGGTAATCAAACTTGAAATCTTGATAACGTCGTCAGTGTTTTATTAAGGAGAATTAAATTCTGTACCAAACTTTCTATGGCAGTATTTTGAATGTATTCGCAAGTTTCGCCCTTTGATTTTTGAAAGTAAGATGTTTATCTGTCTCTTTAATACCAGGTAGAGTTTTGCTCCTCGGGTTACCGTTTTGCATGTCCTAGCTCTTTTCTAAATTAGACTGCAGTTACATTACCGTTATCCAATTCTTGATTATAGACGTAATTAATCAGTCATAAAACGTTTCTAAAACCAGGCCAATAGATCCGTCTGCTTTAAAACAGACTGGTTCAGTGTACCATTTTACAGGTAAAACACGATGTTTTATCAAGTGTTGATGAACCGTAAGCCCAGACAGAGTCTACCAGGTGTAAATGTTATGTAACAGGTTATCCAGCTGCGGTGTCTGCTTGAAATAAATTCATCACTTTTTACTTTTGATTATTTGAATGGAAAACATTTAAATTAAAAACGTCTTTGAAAACAGTGGCTTTGTAATCACTCAAAACTTACTGGTATTAAACGATAATTTAAATGTTTGAACTGAACTATTACCACCAAAGATGATGTTTTAATTTGGCAGAGTGGCGTTAATTTAGCATCTCATTTCAATATAATTTATGTGTATAAGGTTGTCTCGGTTAAAAATTTGATTGTGACAGGGTCTTCTGAATCCGGGGTGGTTTATACCCTGTCACACGGCCTAAGACGATTACTGCTAGGGAAATCATTCGTGATGCTTTTATCATTGCCAAAAGGGAGCAAAGCCCTTACCCTGAAATGAAAAGAACTTGCGGACAGTTCCCTCCAGGGCCTGACTGCCATACGATAGATGCCGTTAGCTCCTTGGACCTTTCAAACGATGCCCACGATGACGCCTCTGAACCCTTCTTTTTTGTGACCTTGACATAGCTAGATCTAATCGCCACAGATCCGAGATTTCTAGAAAAGGAACACATAATTGCGCAGTATTACTGTGTTTTACATGGTGATGTCTTCATGTCGATAATAACACTTTACAAGCCAAAAAATAGAGTTTAATTTCATTTTTCTCCTCTTTACATACATTCTGACTCGTTTATCGAACGTAGCAATGGATTCCAAGACAAGAAGATCCAAGTGAGTATTGACGGATGATGTGCGTTGTAGTGTCTCGTACATTAGTACTCTGGTTCTTTTACATTTTACATATATTGCTGATTATCACCGATACAAATTTTACCGAACGAATTGATTGTCGGTGATCTTTTAACGTTCGGTGATAGTTAAAATTTGTATTTCAAGAGTTGA
Source organism: Saxidomus purpurata (assembly GCA_022818135.1). NCBI lineage: Eukaryota > Metazoa > Mollusca > Bivalvia > Venerida > Veneridae > Saxidomus > Saxidomus purpurata. The sequence goes on along the minus strand of JAFMSR010000005.1, from coordinate 31,616,974 downwards.
GCGCCCGACCAGACAGAAAAGCGATGCACCACCATTTAGCAGGCCCATGATATGCATAGCAAACTATTTTTGCATAATGCATATTTTACAAGCCTTGATTATCTTTTATCTTGTATAACTTGTGTATATAATGTTTTAATAAAGACTTTCTGGAATAAACGCAGTTGTACTTCAGTTACATTTGTACTTTAATTTGTCAGTAGGAAATAGCTGGAAGTTGTATATTCTCTTACATAAATAACCACATAAAGTGTAAATATTGGCTAGTTCCTAATCCACACGTACAATGCCGTTATTCTTTTTCCTAAAAGTGCCGTTGTGTCGGAGTGGTCGTTGAGGACACGTGGTCGCATACGCATGCGCTGAGATTGGCTGTATAGTCAGAACTTCAGGAACTTTTAAAGAGATTCTATTAATTGTGAAACCAGATATTTCCTGAATACAAGCCTATCGCAGGCAAAATGTAGCAAAAAAGTCCTGGTGCTGCGTCTGGGCAGATTATTGTACTTGTTAGAAACAGATGTAACATTACAGCAATCGTAGATGCGAGATAAACTTATTTTACTGAAGTACAGGTGCGAATGTTATGTAACAGTTTTTTTATGTCGGCCATTTGAACCGAAGTGACTTTTGGCGGGGGGGCAGGGTCTCTGTATTAGTCTCTGGGAAAGAACCAATAGCGGCAAAATCACCATGAGCGCAGGGCATTCACGGTTAACACAGCAACTTTCCCATTTTTAGATAGGCTCTGTTTAAAACCCATTCCATATGCTAAATACTTATATCATACCTACAGCTTAATTCGAATGAAAATTGTCTTAATACGGCACTTGTTTAATCAGAGGCATCGCCAATGGCGTCAGGGTGACGACGTAACGTAACGCTACTTAACGGAAAGCACTATATACGTACACAGTCGGACAGTGTGTACGTAGCGGTTGTAACCTTATATTAGCCTCGCCACCAGGCATGGTAATATATTAGCAAAATACTTTCAGCCATTATTCTTACAGGGCTTGATCATCTTGCATTTTGGGCAGCGAAGGGAGTTAATCGAGTAAGAAATAGTAAATGAAAGTCTAACCTTATAGCAACTGCATCGCTAGCCTGTACAGTTTTTGACAGGCGGTGCGAGAGAAATACCCCTTAAAACGTGTCTTGAATACAAAATTATTGCTTACATTTAAAATGTCGCAACTTCGCGCTTAAAAAAAGCAAAGATGTTTCTCGATTGTTCCGCCCCTGACATTTAAGTACAGCTGATTTTTTTCTGAAATAAATAGGCCATTATAAGCCGTCTTAACACGCTGTTATTACATCAAAATTGCAGCTGTTGTCATTTTGCCAACAGTGTCAGTAGTACAAGCTTAGTTTTTACTATAAAACTGATATTTATATGTTTGACAGAATTTGCGCAGTTTCATAGATATTGAACTACCTTTCTACGTGCTTTTTTTCGGGTCGCTAAACGCCTTTTTTCCAGACCTGGCATATTAAATATTTATGTTCAATATGTAGGTCAGACAAAAACTGTCGAGGAATATTGAGCGCTAAATTGCTTTCCATGTTTATAGCATATCTCTAACCCTTCCGTTTGACATGGATTCAGAAAATGAGTAATGTTTGCTTGACACGTTTTACACTAGTTTGAACAGTTCCGTCCCGATTTTCAAGAAGAATGAGTACAGGTGATAAATCAAAAGCTTAGCTAGACAGTGTACTTAAAGCCGCAGCTCTTACAGGAATATTTAGCAGTTTGTATGTATTTATTTACATCGATTTTATAATTTAGTTCTCGTAGCTCGCATTAAGTACGCTCGATGACTGTTTTAAGTTCTGAACAGTATTTCGATCATTTAGGAAATCGAGGGCAACATTCTGGTAATGGGATTCAAACCCGCAATCTTTCTACTGGGAATCCGTCGCTGTACTCGTTCACACCATATGAGACTGGAACAACGACAGTATGACTGACTATACGCAACGCACTATCTAGAACTTTTACTAGATTTTACATGAAGGCAGCAAGTATTTCTGTCGTTGTTATAAGTGCAAGTTTTCGATTTAAATAGCTGATTTATTATTTCAATTTTGTTTCTAATTAAGATAGTATATAGTCTCTTGTTGTATGAAATTGGGTTCGTATCAAACTGATCGATGTGTATCAAATGACCCTTTCCGGTATTATTTCCAGCATGTATTCTATCTTTAGAAAAATTAAAAACAGGCATGCATTTTTGCGGAGATATCGGGTTTATAAAGAGTAAAGTGATAATTAAAGGTGTACTGTACCATTTCCTTGAAATAATTGAATTAAAATACCACACGTGATTTCACGCATTTAAAATAAGATTACGTTAAGGAATGTTCCTGTTAAATCACAGATTGCTGACTATATAAATGTATGGTCAAACGTTTTGCGTATAGCTATAAACAGCATTTTGTTTCGAGGTGAAATGTGTTTTCCACAGATGCAATATCAAGTCTTGGTCTTATTTATTCCATGGAATTCAAAGTACAGTTTATTTTGTTTGTTCTCAGCACGGCCTTTCTATTAGGCCAAGCATGTGATTGACTGCCAAATTAGCCGAGTATTCAGGTCTAAAACTTGGTAGATTGATTGGTCATGAAAGGTACCTAACCCTTATTAATGTTGATGTCAAGGTCGGAGTGACAATAACTAGAGAATGTGTTGGCCTAGGTGCTTCAAACTTGATACGTAGAGTGGTCCTGAACGCTTTGGCCTAGGTTCCCGGTAAAATTTGGTAAGTTGGTTGGTCATGACAACTATATAACCTTCAACTGAAAAAAATGTCCGATCAATAACTAGAGAACGTTTCAAACGTGGCCCAAACTTTGTACGTAGGTTCGTCATGACCAGTAGATGGTCCCTATCGATTCTTAGGTCAGCAGGTCCAGAAAAAACTTGAGATCAATAACCAAATAATTCATTGACAGAGTGTCCAAAAACTGTTTAGGTGGTTTGATCATGACCCGTAGACGTCACGGTGACCATTTACTGCGCTTAGTTTCACAGAGTTTTCTTGCCGAGTAGACCTGCTGCAGTGTAAAACTAAACTGCAGCTAAAAATTATGCAGTGTACGACCAAACTGCAGCATCAACAATACGCTGTACTACAGTCAACAACAGCAAACTTTTGAAATGAAGACAAATTAAATTGATGAAGTCATCTTCAAACTGACATACAATGAACTTTATTTTGGCACAGCTATCATAATATTTACATAGATCACTCACGCGTTAGTCCTGATCAAAATGAAGGCCAAAGACCTTATCGTGTTGTCGCAAGGTGATTCAATTAAAACCAGTGGTATAGTTGACATTACAATCCCCAAGTAAACATAGATATGATTTATGTTTGGTGACTGTCTCCTTGACCTATCGGGCAGTTCACGGAAGCTCCCTGGCAGGTTTGTGGCAAGAGAGTCGGTCTTTTGCGCCCAGTGCAGGTCTTGATCGACCATGATCAGTTTGTGTAGTCAGACCATGATATCCGCTTTTCGCTATTTAGTCAGTAACTCTTTTGTACAAGTAAATGTACTTTAATTTAGTGGGGTAGGTCGAGATTCCGGGTTTTTTTCTTATTTGTGCTATGTACTGTTTGACAGTCACAGCATGCTAATCTAGTCACGTAAGCTTTCGTTTTCTTGATAATTTTTGTTCAAATATCATTTAAATCCGGTTTAATGGTGTACTTGGCACACATAAAATAATAATTATAAAACGTGTTGACGCTCGTGTTTTTCATCAATACAAGTACCACATGTATTTATTTATATACAGGTTTGTAGATGTAGTTATATACAGGTTTGTGGAAGTTGTGAATGCTATATTAACTTGTCCAATCATACATATTACATCGTGTTTATGGATACACAAAGTATTAACAAGCAACTGCTAATCAAATCTGCTTTTATCGCCAATCGAGATAGGTTTTATATACGTTTTATGATTGCCTTAAAAGAACCATCGGTTATTAACAATTTGTATCGACCGTAAGGTGGCCATTTTATTTTATTGGGTTTAGTAGATGCTTTGATAACCGGCTGTTTTAAAATTTAACATATGTCGCTTTAAACAAATGGTTATATATATAGATTACGTAAACTTATTTATAAAGTTATTTTTACCATGAATAAATCATACCGTCATGGAAAGAACTTACCGCACTGGCCTCAATACTTACAGACAAAAAGTGACCCCCACCCCAAAACACTAAAACTGTTACACGTTACCGATTGCTGCCATCCACTTTTCTAATTTCACATGAAATTTGAAAGCAGATTTAAGCAGGCTTTAAAATGGTATTTCTTCATCGATACCGTATTTGGTTGGTAGGTGATCGACTTCGATATTTCTGATTCAGATGCCATAGAAACGTGTATTCTTTAACGAAAAATGACGCACGTATTTATCGTATGTGTCAGTATTTAGTGCTTTTACATGCGAACTTGTCAACACCAGACACTAACCTTGATAAAACGGACATTGACTTCATAGTACGTTAGAGGGATAAGAGAACATAATTTATGAACTATACCAAAGTAGAAGGTTTGATTAGGATTAGTAAGGATTCTAATTGCTTCGGTTTATTGTTAAGTTGTTTGTTTTTTTATCATTGGCCGACTGGAACTGTAGGTGATCGCTCTTTATTCTAGACGTCGTGAAACAGTATTCACAAGCGATGAAACAAGTTACATTAGTTTTTTGTTGCTGTCACGCGCACTGTAAATCATTGTTAGACTCCAAAGCCGGTGATCGCGAGTTCGAATCAATGCTGCAGTGAATACTAGTCTGAGCTGTAGTAGTCATGGGTGACGTATAGATATTTTTGCTTGATAAAAAACAAATCGAATATATAGAAAAAAAAAGGTTTGCTTATGCTACTCACAGTCCGGATCATAAAGTCTGAAACACTTGACGAAAGTAGAACTGCTATCTGGCAAATGTTCAATGACCTTACAACAATTTTGTTCTGTTTTTGTAATTTTGTAACTTTACAACTATTTTACTAGACCTGACAAATATGCATCTCAAAATGTAAATGAATGTATACTTTTGATTCGCGAGTCAAACAATGTAAAAAAGAAAAGAAATATGGGTCGACGTACGCTTGATCGCTAGCTTTCTAATTATATTTGCTTACTACATGTATATATAATTTTGAAAGGATTGACTCTAGGAATAGTTGTTAATAGCGAAAAATTAATTTGCAGCATTTCTTTCATACAATAAGTTATTTTTGTTCAATCAAATAACAATAATGAGTAAGTATTTAACATATGCCTGAGAATTAGATATCCCAACGACGTCATGAATCTGACGGGATGAACACTCGAGGGGGAAGTTATTGATGTGCAAGCGAAGTCATTGTCCGATAAGACTTATGTTTCTATAAACATTCACCAATAGACAATTACAGATGATTGAGTGTTGAAGGATGTAATGTTAAGATAAGGAATATATGCCATTGTAGAACAATTCGCTAAGCTTCTGTTGCACAGATGCTTGGGTGGCGAGACCATACCCCATGCATCTGTGCTCTGTTGTAGTGCCAGTGGTGTATGTTGTTGGCGTTTCCTCACGTTGGTATAGATAGATGCTTTATTGCTATAACACTAGATTTCTCCTTTCACGTCCTACCAAATGTTGGTCCACGTCATCGTCGCTGATGCCTGACGTCATTTTCCGGTGCGAGGCAACAGATAAACAATGATTTGATAGCAAATGAGGGATTCCAAATTATTATATACTCCCGCGTCAGTTACATAAACGATTGCTGTTAATTGAGGACGGTGCTTCGATATGACATATGACGACGTGATTTTTTAAAAAAATTAATGTTTTTGGGTTAATCAAGTACGGTGGGTGGGCGATAACCCCGGATAATGGAGTTTATGTATAATTTTGAGGGGACTTTTTTTAAGCAACGGCACTCGGTGTGTCGATTTTTTAATGTGACGATCTAGTGCATTCCAGAAGACGAAAGACCCAAAGTTTACGTTCGTTCTTTGGACTTGCAATCTTTTTTCTTCAAATCGCACATGCCACAACTGGATTGATATAAATGAGGCTTTCCCAACTCGTGAACTGATGAAGGGGAACGTTGAAAGATACCAATCTGCAAAAGTCATTTGAAAATTGGCAGAAGTGACTTTAAAATAATTGTACTATCATTTGGCGGGATTCCATTTCGGTCAGCAAAAGTTAACAGAAACCTGTCTCGTGTCATTAATTATAGAACTGTCCGTGCAAATGACCGGTTAATAGCTGCACTGTTTAAATTTTCGGTAAGTATTTGCCAAATAAAATAAACACGACGGAATTTGATAAATAAATGCATTGTACAATGGTTGTCGCTCATTAAAGTTGATATTTTACCATCATTTGACAATTTGAATAAGTCATAAAAAGGATGTTTCACTTTTGCGTACTTGGATGTCTTATTCAGACGTACTGGGATATATAATAATCTATTTCACTACAAATAAACATTCAGCAATCAATTCAGGTCAAACTTGCCAACACCGACGGTCAGTAACCTTCCACATCTGTCCATACGTCCATTAATGTAATCTCGCCTTTCTGAACATTTATTTTTTATTTTTACGTTCAGATCCTGTAAGTATAACCACTTGTTTCTACACATCATAATTAGTAAAAAAATATACCTAGGTATAATCTTGACTGGAACATTACTGACGATGATGCCAAATAGGTCAAATGGTACTGCCCTTGTTGCTGCGAAATAATTTCTAATCACGTTCACTTGATTAAGGCTTATTAACTTAGTTGCCGTCGTCGTAATATCAGAATGATATCCTGCCGGAATGCTGTCGACCGGAATGTATTGTTCATTGTATGGCTACTAATATTTAAACACTAAAATCACAGGTCGGGTGCTCAAAGGTGCTCTAGCAAGCAGGTTGGGCCAAAGGTGTAGCAAACAAGCGAGATTTAAGGGCGCGATGTAAGACACCGAGTCAAAAGTGCTCCATGCCAAAAGTAGGCGAGAAAAAGACGCTGGGTCGAATGTGCTCCAGCAAACAGGCGCGAGATAAGACGTCGGGTCAAAGGTGCTCAAGCGCAAGCAGGGGAGATATAAAACACCAGGTCAAACAGGCAAGATATAAGACGTCGGATCAAAGGTGCTCCAGCGCATGCGGGGGAATGTAGTAAGACGCCACGTCAAATGTGTTATAGCAAACAAGCGATATATAAGACGTCGGGTTAAAGGTGCTCCAGCGCAAGCGGGAGATATAAGACGCCACGTCAAATGTGTTCTAGCAAACGGGCGATATATAAGACGTCGGGTTAAAGGTGCTCCAGCAAGCAGGGGAGATGCAAGATGCCAGGTCAAATGTGTTCTAGCAAGCAGGCGAAATATAATTATGACGTCAATGGTGCTCTAGAAAGACAGGCGAAATTTAAGACGCACGGCAATAGATGCGCCAGTAAACTAACGAAATAGAAGAATTAAGTAATTACCAGATATAAAACGGAAACCCTCTTTTTGTGAGTATTTTACATCCAAATGTAGAAAAAGATCATTAAAACAGCCAATACATGGGTGGTGTTTTTTCGACAGTTGTGACAGCCGCATCATAATATCGTAGATATTTCATATATCGATGTATATTCATGTTCAATTATCGGTCGGTCATTGAACCTTTAGTAATAACAACAATTCAAGAAAATACTATAAAAATAATGATGGTCATTCAACATCCCACATTAACAAATCAGTTCTTATAGATATATTGCTGTAAGTATTAATTTTCTTGTATCGTTTCCCCCGTATCATCCAATTTAATAATGACGTATTGTGCGATCGCTCTATCTATTTGACAGAACGTGACGAGAGTGTTGGTCTGTTGCCAGTATGTACTTTGCCTGTAAGAGTATTGGCCGCTTTCTTCTTGACCTTCGTATTTTCTTGACATTTATATGTTAGGGAATAATAAGATACGCTATGCGAACATATTTACATTCTTTTAATGTACATTGTAGTATAAATGTTTCCCTGCCAGACATTTTTGCATGATATGTGTGGAGAGGTAGGTTGCACAGCCGGCAGTGTACATTGCAACGTTTGCAGACTGAACATGAGAACTCGGTGTCCACAGTAAAGTTTTCTCTGTTATCACGATGTACAAAAAAATGCAATTCGAGAGATAAACGATGTGTAAAAATCGCAGGGAATTCACTTCCTGACAACCAACTAACAGTGTCAACGCGCCGGGCCCCGACAGGCTCGCGCCAATTAGCATAATTCGTTTAGCGTGGTTCACTAAACGTGCTAACTTCTTACGTAAAGTTAGTACAGGTTGAATAGCCAGTACGACAAATGGTGAAATACTACGGGTTTTGCTTGATAAGACTAAGCAAACATTTTAACTGGCGTTTGACACAAGGCTTATTTACCTAACATTACAACAATTACCGCCACTGTCAAAATTATTCTAACAAATACCCGTTTTTCATACAGTGTTATAGGTCATTGCACCTTTTGATAACACGTTTCCACAACTTCCAGCCGCGGGTTGTTGGATTTACCTAAATTTAAGATGTGATACTTCACTGCATGAAATATATTGTCACTGTTTTAGTATTCTGTGCCAACAAAAAGTTGTAAGAAATAAGATCTAAATCCGATCAGGAGTAAATTGTAACAATAAAGTCGGGGAATGAGCACTGACCGTACTCCGTTCATTAGCTGCACTTTTTGCACGCAGGAGTACGGGAACGTGCACATTTAGATAATAAAATAGTTTCCTTGAGTTGGTAATGTGGTATTTTCAAAATCCGACTTGCTACATGCTACCTTGAGATAGCAATTTGACAAAAATTTTACAAGCCAGATTTACTTTAAATATTGTCTTGTTACTCCGGCTTACTGGTTATTTGTCTGTCGGAAGTAGTAAATGTGTGTCAACGTCTTCCTTGAACTAGATTCCAATATCTATACAGATTCCTGACAAAATATAATTGATATATTTCCGTATATAAAGGTTACTGACATTTAGAGAAATGGCCTTGTTGTATCCGCTTTATCTCCAGGAAGTTACCACTTGCATTAATTTCTAAGAACATTTCTTGCAATTTATCTCCAACGAAAGGGATAGTGGTAAAAGACAGTAGGTAGTATAGGGAATCAATGCCGATTTAAATGTCATTGACTGACCGGACTTGTACAAATACTGAATAAATATATCAAAAGAAGTCCCTTTGAGAAATCATCTGCTACTACGTTATTATTTGTCCATTTCTAAGAATTATCTAGGAATTTATGACGCATATTTAATGCGTCACACTATTAATAATAGTCCAAGCTCTTGTGTCGTTGACATTTGATTAAGCTTAGTAATGTAACCACGACCCTCCAATTTCCACGAGTTATCAATATGATTGGCCTAATTAAAGCTACATTTAGAACATACCTTTAGGGATAAAAGACTCGACAGAGTGAAACAGGTACTTTTTACCATCTTTGAGAAAATCTACTGCCAAGAATAATCAGAGAGCCTGGTTATGTGTGTAACCGCCGCGGTTTCATTTTTTATGATGAAACCCTCGCTAGACTAGATCATAAAAAAAATAAATAAACGCCTTTGGGTGGAAATAAGTTCAGAAAATATTTTCGCTGACTACCAAGTTTTTTGCATTTGTTTTGTCCGTTTTAAAGTGGACAATTGTGACAGTTATGTTCTAGCCATATGCTGGTATATTTATAGTAACGATGTACTAGTATAAGGCCTACTGCGCATATACATGTACCTTCGGTACGCGTGCAAAATCCCGTGAAAACAGATGTACATTCAGTTGCTAAAGATTAAATGACGACCAATGACTTCTTTAGTATTAAAAATCTGTCACCTGTTTTTCTGTATAAATTTCGCGCCTTTTTACATATTAAGTTTTGTAATATTTACAATATAGCTAGTACATTATATACATGCATCTGTACAGGTACTAAATATATATATGATGAAATGCAATAATTGCTACCGTAAAATCACAGGTGTCTGGTACATCTGTAGAAACACTGATGTTATATTGGGCAAATTCAGAAAGTCCGGTGGGTTTCGAACCTGCAATCGGTTAGGAGCCCCGACTCTTTAGCCAGCCTCGATTTTTCCACAGATCCTCTCTTAATTTAGCCCCAGTACATAAAATGCGTTATGATATCTGCCTGTAATACCTAATTTCCAACTTAGAAAATGAAGTAAAGATTCATCATAGGTTTAGATTAAACATGATGTAACCAGGTTACTTTCATTTCGTGATGAACACAAGAGAACCATGTCATCACGCATGGCTTTCAAAAGGCATTGCATTTAGAAAGGAATGAATTCCAATAAAGATATCATCAAACGCCTTGAAGAAAGTAAATCTTGAAAGTGATAGGGTTTTGTGTTGCGAAAGAGGAATTTATTAGAAGAATAAACCTGTATTGGTTAGCCGTTTTTCCCACCAAATGTTGGTGTGAACAAGCGGCAGGTATGAATTTGGTTCAAGACCCTGAAATCTTGCCGACTCTACGCCTGAAATGGAAACCGGCTCGTCATGCAAACTCGGTACTATAAAACACTCGTAGGTCGTTGACATGCCGACCTATAGATATTTGATCTACATAAATGTTTCAAAACGAAACTTCTAACGCCACTGTAGACCTTTTGTGTGTCCATGTCGATTATTTTCCATGCCGTAAGCGATCGCGTAATGCAATACAGCTGCTAATCATGTACTTGACATATAATCCTACCAACTTCATTGTCGTTACGGAAAAAAATACAAATTAATAAAATATCATGTCGAAAGTCAAGAATGGAAATCGGTCAAAGCAAACTTAGGGCGATTGTTCACTGCGTGGAAAGTATGTTAAATGTACTTTTTAAATCTGAGACTTTGCGACTCGACGACAGCATCACGTTTCGTTACTGTATTGGCCGGGATCAAAACCAAGAAATCCATAAATCATGTTCCAGTTAGCATGATTATCTCGTGCAATCTTTCCTAGGTCAGGATAATCTCGTGCAAACGTCATTTCGTGCAAATGACCTTACACCATGATTATCTCGTGCAACCGTTTTAGATAATAACCATCTCGTGCAACTCTGGTTTGTCAACACAATCATGGAGACAGATCTATGGGGACTCGAATGAGCATTAAAGAGTCAAATAAACAGTTGAGGTAAGAATTGGTTGTAGATTTTACAGGTGTTTCCATTAATTCTCCACACACAAGCTGATTGCGAAATAAATAATACATGATCGTTCGTGTCAGGACAATAATTATATTGCTCATGTCCGTTATTCGCAATTTTTTGGACAGCAAGTGTAAACCCGGTCCATGGACCTGCCGTGTACCTGCACGAGGCAAAGCCGCGTTATATTTTATAGTTAGACATGTACACCTTGTATGTTTATGTGGGTCTTGAATGTTGTCATATTAAGCGAAATTCGCACGGACATGCCTCGAGTTTACGTTGCTAGGCTACCAAGCCGCCTAGTTTCTGTCACACCGACGAGGAGTGCTAGATCTAGCTGTAGGGCCCCCAAGTTGATTATATCGAGCTGAATTTACAAATATACTATGCTCTTTTTTGCAAGAGGTAGCGTTTTTGTCGAGTTCCAGTTTGACCTATTTTGTTGTTTATTCTTTGATTTTCTGTTTGCTGTCACGGCCCCTGTATACTTTATACGTTCGGTTTATAGCTAGGCAAGAAAAACCAAGATAAGTGATAATAGTTTCCGGTCTTGGAACACGTATTACAATTAGATCTATCATTACATTTACAATGTTTATCTGAGAAATATACTTTCTTTCGTCATGAAATAGAGGTAATTGCCTTCAGTTTGGAATTCTTATCATAAGATGTGGGTGGATATTTCAGGAATATTTGACAGTAAGCGGTTATTTGTGGCATCATTCCGGTATCGGTCAGTCACGTAGGAGCGTTAAATTTGGTAACTCAAAATTCTGGGATACTGTTGGAGTTTTTAAATGAGACGATATCTCCAAACATGCTGTGCCTGTGACAGCGGCCGTGCTTTTGGTAGGCGCCTTGGTGCAGAACATCTTATTCTAACCACGGGTTGCGTGTTCGAATCCTGTTAACGGATCTTGAGCGCCACTTCCACAATTCCGTCTACTGGCACGTGCACTGGCTAGAACTCCGGAAAGCAGTGATCGAGAGTAGTAAATGTAGGTTACAAGAACTTCAACCTGCAATTGTTAAACAGTTTAAATAATATTTGTTTCAGGACCCGGTTGTTTGAGTCTTTTACCAGCTGTTAAGCTAACCGTCGAATAAATTTTGACTGAAAAAATAATCTTGATAGGCAACACTAGTGGAAGTATTTTGATCTTAATTTGAATGGTTTTTAGTTCTTATTCTGTTGAATACAAATTGTTTTAGTAACTCTTTCAAACTGTAAAAATGTAACCCTTGAATTTAACCGACTGTTAATTTTAACTCGTCGTTTAAAGTTTCGAACAACTGAGTCCAGGACTTTTGTGTTACCAATACGAACGCACTTTGCGTCAAAATGTGGAAGTACAATACTAGTATTTAACCGCAAACCTGTACTTCTGACATCAAATACCGGTAGGTGTGAAAGTATAGCATTCCTTTCATTTCATATATATAATGTGGTATGAAAATATAGTGTACAACGGATATTGTTATAACTTCCCGTAGTTAGTTTGATTTAATTGTAAAGGAAGTGAGAAACAATTAAAAACGTCTTAATAGTCATACGCGGTATGCTTTGACACGTGTATATATATATATACATGTAAGTACTCTTGACACCAATTTTTGTATAAAAAAAATCCCCAGCGCCATCAAACGCAGCATCCATTGTCACGTAGAAATACATTGAAGGTAACGTACTTGTATTTCAGGATTATGTTCTGGTGTTGTAAGACTGATTTTGAAACAACTCAGTTTTTGCCCATGCAATCCTTGCTCAAGGTCAAGGTTACATTTCAGGGTCAAGGGTCAAAAGACTCTATCTCCTCAACATGTTGAATGATTGTTTTGAAACTCGAGACAGATTTTCACCTCCTTGAGAATATATTCATGTTTCAACCAAGCCTGCTTAAAGTCAAGGTCGTGTTTCTCCTTTGAAGGATTTATATGAAACTTTGGTCATACATGCAATTATATTCATCTCATCCCGTCATATTCGGTTGGGGACTTTGTATTGTATTTTGCAATACTTCATCCACTTGCTTCTTTTAAATACAGTTCGGGATTTAGTAAGTCTACTATCGTAGTCAGTTCATAGTGTAAGAAGACCCTTTAATAACTGATGGTTTGCAGGGACGCGAATAACTTGCCATGAGTGTACGCTATGTGCCTGCACTAGTTCGGCCTACTTACTTACATTAATACTCTATAATTTGAGACTATATGGATACTAATTTGACTTTATCTCGTTATTACATTTTGTACATCACAAAGCCCTCTTACTTGTGTGTAACATAAACAAGGGTTTGATAAGCATTCTTTGTAAGTGGTCCCCTTATGAGTTAAGCAACAATTAATTGATATTAGAGTGCCGTATTTCCGGTTCTCCCTAGTAAAATGTGTTTCCATAAAACTTACGTGAAAATACACACGATCATGAGTCGTGCGTTTTTGATATAAATCTGAAGCATGCCTGTCTTGGCAGAGAAGTAGCAGATTACCAAATTCTGTAATTAACTGAATTACATTCAATGATAAACAAAAATAAAAATTACTCCGCTTTTGTGAATGAGAAGAATCAGAAAATATTCCTCTTTTTTTAAGAAGTAGGTGGACATCTTGTTTCGATATGGTGCTGCTACACGTGTGGCATTGTGTCGTAGTCTGCCTATAATCGGAATCCAAAGCTCCTGATTTATGATTCAGAAATGTCGTCTGTCACTGAAAGACCGATTGCATCCGAGTTCAAATATCGCACGAGTCATTATGGGTAATGGGTCCGTTTGTTTGACTGTCTTATGAGTCTAATAACTCTGGAACCAAATTCCAAATTTATGCCCGAGTTGACACGCCCAACACACGAGCGATTAAAGAACAGACTTGGCGTTCCTTTTTGGCGATTTATGAAGCGTTATGGGAATCCGTGAAAACTGCCAGCAGCATTTCAAGTTTATTTCATTTCATTTCAAATATATTAAATCAAGATATCATCAAATCCGAGTTTTCGTTGGAGCGTCTCGAATTATCGCAGGAACAATTCTCCAGATAGTTATCAACTGAAATGAGTGTGATGAAAAAAGACGTTTGCCAAAGCGAGCGGGCAGATGGTTTTATTATTGTTCATTTCTGCTTGTTTTTTTTTCTTGAAATGTCATGTATAGTTCATAGAGTTTGAATGCCCAATTCTAATATATTTGATAGGAGACCAAACTAATAACTGACAATATGATGTCAGTTTCAATAATTGTATTACGGTCGTAATGCAGTCTTACCAGCCGGTAATGATGTTTAACTTTTAGTTTTAAAAGCTGCAGAAAGTGTGGTTTTTACATCAAATTTTGTACGTCTGTGTGCTATGCTACGTTGCATTGCTATGCTACGTTGCATACATTTTCGTTTCATAAATTATTAAATTCTATGCCGTTTTTACTATTAAGTAACCTTCAATATGCCTACGTTTTATTATGCATGCACACGCCAGTTAGCAAAATCGTGGATTTATGAAGGTACAAATTTGTTTAAATATGTTAACGTCTCGTTTCCGAGTTCCCTAGTGTTATTTTTCCATCATGTATATATGGGAAATCCCATAAAAGTTGAAACTTGCCATCACGAATATCAGAATTTGATGAAAGACTATCTTTACAAACCTTTGATTTAGTGGCGATTATTTGTCGGCATGAGTGGAATTTTTAAAATTAATTTTCTAAAATGAATTTCACGAACTTCACATGTTTCCCAAATCAGTTAAATCTGAAAATGTAAATAGAAACTGCACCTACCCTTTGGTCATACCATCGCATAAGATTACACCTTTGGATCTTATATGACGAATATAATATTCAGCTATCTAAAAACGACTAAATTTGTGACTTGTTCATCACGACATGTACGAAAATAATATTTTGGAATATATTTTTGCAACTTATCCACAAAAAAACTATTACATTGCTGGGATGTATACCAGATTCTTTTTATCAAATAGGTAATCTCCCATCAGAAGCATTTCACTGCAGTAAAAGTAAGCGTTTTCTTGATGTATTTCTAACAAGTCATGATTCCCATGAATTTCCGTAATATCAAGATGCTTTGCTCCTGTATGAGTAATAGAGCATCTTGTATCATTTCGCACCTCGATGGTTTCGACCCAAGTGGTGATTCATACCTGCGGTTTTGAAGTCCAAAATTAGACAAACCGCATAGATTTAGGAAAATGTAGGACAAGGTAAACAGAACGATCTGTAAAGTGTATATTATGTACATGTTGACCTTGCACTTTTAAGACAACGTGTCTGATTGCTAATGAATGCAGTGTAGCCTGCACGTAAAGACACAGAGTCCCAAAATATTGTTGTCTGATAATATAGTGGTGGTTGTCATGGGAATTATATACAAATTTTAGGATATTTTCTATTTGAAAAAAAATTTCATTAAGTGTTGCCAATAGCTTTGCAAAGGTATTGCAGTAGGCCACTCCAAACGCAACTGGCAATAACTCTTGTACCGAGACGCATTGCCTTTATAAAGCAATTGGCTGCAATGTGTTCCTCTCCTAGTTGGAGGACTCGTTCTTCTGTCTGTAGGACTCTTGTCTTTTGGTAACGGCTGTGTTTGGTGGTATTTACGGAACACTTTATGCTTTTTTATCTTTTTCAGCTCACCTGGCAAAAAGTGCCAGAGCGAGCCATAAGGATCGCATTCCGTCCGTCCGTCCGTCCACCATTTCCTTCAAACGACATCTCCTCTGAAACCACTGGGCCAATATTGATAAAACTTTGCAGGGATGTTCCTTGCATGAATCTCTATCAAAGTTGTTCAAAGAATTCCATTCCATGCAGAACTCTGGTTGCTATGGCAACAAATAAAAAATCAGGTCAAAATAGACACTGCCCGGGGGTCACTTGGTTTT
This sequence comes from Saxidomus purpurata, assembly GCA_022818135.1. Taxonomy (NCBI): domain Eukaryota; kingdom Metazoa; phylum Mollusca; class Bivalvia; order Venerida; family Veneridae; genus Saxidomus; species Saxidomus purpurata. The sequence goes on along the minus strand of JAFMSR010000005.1, from coordinate 31,600,845 downwards.
ACATAAGCGTATATAGGATAAACTTTAAAAATCTTCTTCTCTGAAACCACAAGACCTAGAGATTAGATATTTGGCATGTAGAAATGCCTAGTAAACTGCTACTAAGAGTGTTCAAATAATGACCCCCAGGTCAAAATTGACCCCTCCAGGTGGTCACTTGATTTAACATAAGCTAATGCAGGAAAAAAACTTTAAAAATCTTCTTTGAAACCACAGGGCCCAGAGCTTAGATATTTAGCATGTAGCATTGCCTAGTAGACTTCTTCAAAGTTTGTTCAAACCATACCCCTGGAGTCAATATTGGCCACGCCAAGGAGGTCACTTGTTTTACAAAGATGTATATAGGAAAACCTATTTGGTATGTAATATTGTGGTCTTCCACCTACTTTGTTCAAATCATGCCTCTTGGGTCAAAATTGACCACACTTATTAGGCAAGTGGACTATTCAGGTATTCAGGTAAGCTATATAGGGCCATGGTGGCCCTCTTGTTTAATTTTACCCCCGAAACGAAGTTGCATTTTCCTTGTCCGGAGCATAACTTGAAAACTACATGTTGGATTTCAATACAACTTCATACAATGGTCAAGCACATTGAAAGGAAGTCGCTGCACAAGAACCATAAATCCATCTTGACTAATTATAGAGTTATTGCCCTATGTTTCTTTTCCTTGTCCGGAGCATAACTTGAAAACTACTTGTTGGAATTCAATACAATTTCATACAATGGTCAAGCATAATGAGAGGAAGTGCAGTGCAAAAGAACAATAACTCCATCTTGACTAATGACATAGTTATTGCCCTTTGTTACTTTTCCTTGTCCGGAGAATAATTCGAAAACTACTTATTGAAATTCAATTCAACTTCATACTATGGTCAAGCACAATGAAAGGAAGTGCAGTGCAAAAGAACAATAACTCTATCTTGACTCATTACAGAGTTATTGCCCTTTGTTACTTTTACTTGTCAGGAGCATTATTAAAAAATTACTCTATCTTGACAAATTATCTCTTTATTTATTTTATTTTTTCCAAGGTAGTCTGTTACTACGAACTTCCTCAGTTTATAAAGCAGTCTTTTGAGGGTATTAATCACATTTAGTGATGGGTCTAGTTTCTCTACCTGTGACAGAAAAACCCAAGATGGAATTATTATATTTCTAATTTAGTTCTCTTACTCTACTTAATATTAAAAATGCAAAATTGTTTTCATTATTATTTCTCATAACGAGTGTAAAACCCTGTACGACTAGATCATTTGATTCTTTACATACAAAAATGCAATAAAAATCATACTTTGTAGAAAAGGAGAGGGAGATATTTGCTTGAAGCCACATTTTATATTAGTCGTACCCCTTTGAAAGATTTTTTGCTTCTTTTTGAAAATGAGTACCAATATAATGAGTGCCATCTTGAATTTAATGTCGTAAGATTCGGTACGCACTGAAGCTATAATATTCTAATGCAAAAGCCATTTCAAAGGAACACTTCTGTTTTACGTCTGCCATAATAACCATGTGTCATAACCAAGGCTTACATTAATACACTGAAACGTAATTATATTCCAAAAGCATTTTCACAGTTGGAGACTTGAATATAACTAGTAAAAATGGAAGCTTATTACCACCGAAAGTAATCAAGTAATTTTCAAAAAGCCTGCAAGTACTTGAAAACCAGGGAGGCACTGGTTGCGACGCACTTCTTATGAACTCATATCTACTTTCAAAACACGATATCTATCAAAGATACAGATCTTAACAGAGCTATGAATTTCTCGTCTGCTGACATCCCGTCTCTCTCTGGGCTCGTCAGTTCCTTTCATCACTTCTTTACAGAAACATTTAAATGATTTCCTTGATTTTTGTTTTGGCATCTTCATAGCGATTATGGTAATAAGGGGATTACTGAACCCCTTTTATCAAGAGTCACCTAAAAGTAAATAAAAAATATACTAGCCTATAAACGTTCAGCTATTAGATTCACCTCGATCTCAACGAGGAAACCAGCACGAGTTCGAAAGAACTTGCCACTAATCAGGCCGTTATCTTGAACATTTATTTTGACGCGAAAATTTCGTTCATTGCAACTGAAGTGCGATGCGGGATATGCATTTTTGTCAGACTCTATGGCATATGATTTAGAAAGCTCTTACAACTGTGCAATGCTCTTCTGAGCTGAACGTGGTGACAGGACAGCTATGTTCCGACACGAATAGATGCGCTATCTAATTTTGCGAAAATTCATATATCAACCTTTCTGTGCTTTGATTTAAATAAACCTGTCAAACCTTAAATTTGGACAGTGCCATTTTGCTGAAATGGTGGTTAGTTCAAAATGGTCGCATGGTGGATTTTGTTCGCGACGTCATTTGTGAGATTTCCAGCGCTCCTAAATGTTTTAAATCCGTTCTTGTGGTTTTCAATATTTTTGCTCTTCCCTTTCGTCTGCTTTAGCAATTACATTTTTGTTCAAGAATTTTTCTTAGCCTATTAATTTCGGGGCAGAATGGCAGCGTGTAAAATCTGGAATGTTTTATCTGTGTCAGATTGTGTTTGAAAGGGTCGTTAGAATTTGTAATATTTTCAACACATGTGTAAACTATTTACATGTAAACTGACAAGGCCACTGTGGTCTACATCTTTCAAGAGCTCATACAGTAACTTTGGCATTGCAAGTCAATTTGGAAAATGTAAGGAACGTATATCACATGGTTTTTTTTTTTAAATGCTAACTTAACACTTCTGAAATCGTCTGTATTCTTACCTGTCTTGCGGAGTATGATTCTGTCCTTACGACTGGTGCAGATCATGATCAGCTTACATATCCAGGCAGTCTGATCATGATCTGTGCTGTTCTGTATTCGTTCAGAAAATTTTCGGTGGACCGTCCCTTTCAACAACTAATTGCTCTGTCCAAATTGAAAGTTGAACATGTTCATTTTAGAAAGGGTTGAAAACGACATCACCTCAGACATGGCTAGAATCTGTACATCTGTAATTTTGTATAACTTGGTGGTTCAGTGAGGACATTGCGTAGTTAGCTTATTGACATACATCAAGTCAGAAGAAACCTTTGAATGTTCTGCTAGTACGGATGTAATTTGCATTTCTTTGCTTTCATGAATCTATAATAGAACCTGTTATACTTTCTTGCCATCAAAAGCCATTCAATTTACGTGCTTGTACTGTATAGTTTAAAGATTGTTTCCCATGAAAGAAACTAGACTGCACTTACATGCCGGACATGTGTCCACTTCCTCTAAGTACTGAGGTACTTGACCAATGGAAAACGATTGGGTAATTGTGACATCGGAAAGTTTGCATTTATGACATCTTAATTGTTTAAATACGGTTTTTATTAAATAAAACTCGCATACGTCCTGACTGTCAACTGTCTCTATATTTATTTTAATCTCGAAACGACGCAATATGTATCCGTGTTTACTTTGAACAACTCATCGAAAATAGTACTTGTGTGTATCATTGAAGTGAGAATAACGGTTGAAATCAGCTACACACAAAAACAGTACTTGACGATTCCGTTGAATTTAAATGACTTATTTTTTTTCTTCAAATAGTTCAAACGGATATCCGGAAGAGTATCATTGTATGGTGACGTCATTTGGTGTTTTCATACGATTATTGACAAACACGGCTTTAATAATACTGTTGTTCCTGCTACCAAGGTTATTGCTTTGACAAGGTCAGTGTTGAATGGAAGAAGAGATTCTTGAGTGCTCATGGTGCCTCTCCACTGACTTATATTTTGTGTATTTAATCGGACAATACTGTTTGTACTCGAGCATGAAGTAGATCTAGATTTAATGTCGCTTTGTAAAGGTTTCCTGGAATATACAAGCGTTCAGTATGGACCCAGATCAGACCATTCTGACATAGGTGTATGTATGAAACATTGCTGATTCATGTACATGCAAAAGCTAAACTTAACTAAAAGTAAAACTAAGATTAAAGAGGAATACATCATTAACCAACAAGATAACTATACTTGGTAAACGGCTACAAGATCAGTCAGTATAAAGGGATGTTGGTTATTTCTATTCGTAGGTGACCAAGACGGGTATAGGTCGTTAAGTTGTTTCAACTAATCAAACAATATTACCTTCAGTTCTTTGGTAGCCTTTTCATAGAATGTTCACAAAATTTCCTACCTTTGGCTCAGTTGAAATGAGCTTGGATAAAAGGGTTTTTCCCCCTATTTTATAGGCGGTTAAAAAATTTTTTAATTTCATCTCAATCTGCACAGTCTAGCCTACTAGCCGCAACTTTCAATCGCTTACGCCACTTTAACTGTTAGGACAAACATTATTTACCTGTATTGCTTTTTATTATCATTCATTTCTATTATATAGGCTAATAACAAAATGTAGTAACCAAAGCTTGGTATACGTGTACAGAGCACACGTTTTGTGTATAACCGAGTGGATAAAATCAATTAAGCATTTTATTACGCAAATCTCCAAATGTAATATTTGATTAGTATTTAAGCATGAATTAAAACGTAATTTGTCCGCAGTTGCCAACATCAATGGGAAGGGTTCTTAATATAATTCAGTGCAGTCCAAGTTATTGATTCATATACTTGCAGCTTTTAATACAAAGTCGAAAGATTAAAGGAAAAAAAGATTTCCTTTATTAATATTGAAATATTTCAGTAATTGTAAATTACATTTTCACAGGTGCCTAATAACACTCAACGTAAGCTGATGGAGGTCGGTTTAACATAATATTGGTTCAGGTAGTCTTTTTTTGCTGTTCATTCTAATCCGGCGGAAATATCTTTTAGTTTGGGTCGGAATAAAACTAAAGCAATATCACTGATACAAATGTTCACCAACGTTTTTCGTAAACAGACTCCGTGTTATTTGTTAAATTTTATTGGGAAATAAAGAAGAAATAAAGCGTGTTGAGCCGACTGCATGAGAAAGATTTCAAATTTGTAGAAATGTTATGATATATAGATATAGTTCATGTTAGTATAAAAACCTTGAAAGCCGTTAGAGTTTTAGTAGGAAGGAGATGGTATCTTTCCACTTAATTTGTAATCACATTATGGTTTATCGATGTATCGTAATAAATAAAGCAGAAAGAATAAAAAAAGGAAAGTCATGGAAACCACAATGACCGCAGACCACCACCATAGCCGGCGATATAGCCGAATTTAGCGCCTTTAAAACAATCTTTCCGGTGTATACTTAAACTTTTCGTGACAGAGCCGAAAATATGAGTTATTATTAATTTAAGTTGTGAAGTCGTATATAATTACAACTAAACTATTGTTTTAAAAAAATTGTGTGCTTTCATTTCGGCAGGATTTTTTAAATTGTAAGATCCCTGATTTCGTTTACAAGTGAGTAATAATTGAAACCGTCTTTCGCATTCAGAATGCTCAATGTATAATGACCTCTGAACGTTGACACAAATTGATCTAAACAGTTGCCATCTTGAATGTCCATGTCTCAGAGCAGACAGGATTCCCTTTGATTTCTGATGCGGAATAATTGAACCATTGGCACCGATGACCTTTCACCTTATACGATATTTCAGGGAAAATGACCGAGGTAATCCGGCTATCTTTGGAATTATTGGTAATGATGGCCATTATTTAGAAATCTTAATCCTCGTTTAATGAACATTTTACTATTTCTTGGTTGTAATCACAGATTCGGAATCGGTCGTTTGCTCCTTGACGTATTTGATCTGTAATTCTAGCCGAAGAACGTAATTCATAACTGATGATTTCATTTTTTTATGGTACATATTTTACGTTATTTTTTTGTAAAAATGTGTTGTAACCAATTATTTTTTTCCTACAGATACTGCTTCGTAATTTTAATGGCAAAAATTTCATACGCGTGCAAGCGGCACGCGACTTGCTGTAGAGATAATAAGCGCGTGCGATGTCTTCGATATCGGGTTACGCATGATGCGGGGACGCGGATTAAAAACAGTAACGTTAATGGTTGACAAATGTACCCAGCTGTCGTCTGATGAATATGCAGACGACAAATCGCAATTTTCTGGATTCTCAGTGACTTAAGAGGTCAGAGATGACGCTCATTTAGCCCGAAGATCACCAAATCAACTTTGCTAGCCGGAAATGTGTTTTCTTTAAGCTTTGCAGAATACTTTGGGGTAATCTAGCGTGACTCAGGCGATTTTCTTGAACGAGCTCCAGGCGCTGCTTGTCTGCTTGGTACCATACAATTTTACACTCGAATTTCTAGTGAAAAAATTGCCAAATTTAATAAAATACAATAAAATGATTTATTGCAATGCCCCCACACGGACGCATAATAGCGTGTGTGTAATTTCATCATTGCACATGCTCTTCGGTGCATGATACAAAATTCCTGTCTAAAACATTCGAATTTATGGCCAGGCACGTTTCTGCGTGGCTGTTGAAAATTACTCCCCGCAGGACGCGGTCGATAGTCCTGAAATTTTAGCAATTTCCTAATTAGTTTAATTATCCTCACCCACTCATTGACCAGTTCGTGACCTGGCACATATTTGATCGACGGCCTGAAAATTTTGTTGGCATTAGCACTTCAAGACTCTCCGACATGAAAGCAAGTGGAAATTAGCGGTATACGTGTTTGCATTAGCAAGCCGCCATCTAAAAATCGATGTTATTTGAATGCTTGCATGGGGGTCCAACGGTCTTCGATGTGAAAAGAGATACAGTCGTCTAGGTGACATGGAGTAACTTTAAGATTATATTTGTAATCAAGAGAAACTTTACAGGATGTAAGTCGAATGTAATCCCATTTTCTCGCTTAGGTTTCGTGTTAAGTAGCCCTTAATCTAGTTCCGCCTTCGTTCCTAATTCCTGTTTAGTACTTTACTCATATTTTATGCTTCCATCGCCGTCAGGAACTTCTTAGGGTGGTGTGAGGTTTCAACTGTACCGTGAGTGTATATGAAAAGATATAGTAATGGTCCTGGGCAACAGAGAAACTTAGTTTGTATGGTTTTTGTTATGAATCTTTGACTTTTATGATTATTAAGTAACATAAAAGTATATTTACATGACATTTACATCGACGTTCTTTCCTTACGTATATTGGAAATTAGATCACACCCTAAGACCCGACACACCCTTGAGCTTGAGGTGGACCATTCAGAGTATGGTATTGGAAGCGTTCACGTGCTGACTTTTTCAAACACTTTATTTCGTGTTTAATGTTCTGTGCAAGTGGGATACAATTATCATTTATTAATTTCTTACCATGGCACTATTTGTATGTCATGCAACATAATATAATTGTTATCATAAAGCTGTTATTTAATATTTAAAAGCCATTTAAAGCCCCTTGACAACTGTCTAAGCCTTGATATTCGTGATTTGCGTCGGTAAAGTTATGTAAGAAGATATAACATGTGGCAACAATTTGTGTGTAGTTTGATAAAACAAGTGTTGGTTTTGACCTTGTTGTGCAAATAAAATATTTAACATGGGACGACGAAAGTGTAAGAATAGACGGCTACCTATTTTAGATACATTATTGACTGCAAAATAATTAGTAACTTAATTACATACCCATGATTTGCTTCGTTCTATATAATGGGCAACAGTAGCACGGGCGGTTTTCAGAGGCGTTCTTACACTATAAGCTTGGAGTTCGAATACGCGTCGGCCGCCAGACTAGATAATAATAATATATTTCAACTCCAGGTGGCGGCAAAGGGAGTGAACTTTGTAAAGAAAGAAGCGGGGAGATAATTACACAGTAGAAATGTAAATGAAATGCAAAGCCAAACATTACCTCATTCAAACCTGTTTTGCTACAAAGCACGTTTACATCCACACTAAATCATACAAGAAAACTCAGAGTATCTTCCGAAAATAAGGTGGTGTATACGTTATTACCAAGGGACCAAACTCCCTTTAACATGTGCGGGGCTAATTCGGTCAAATCTGGACCAGCGACGACGATGCTGATATTCTGGATTTATTTCCAATGTCTGTCAATACACAGACACTAATGTCAGTAGGCCGACATGACACGATCTCGCGGGTATTGTCATCCCTTCATAATCGCCGACTTTCTTGTGTATTGTCAGAAATCCATATCACGTGATCGGCGGGATGATTAATATTCCTCTATAACACTGACCGTGTATGATTTACTAATATCTAGAAATTTGCCAATTAGTCGAATTTGATTCACGCTGGGCGGTGATATCAGCGGAATTACCTCGGTTTTATTATCTTGTTAGGTTATCTAGACTGGTTACATAAGTAATCAGTATAGTTGCAGTCGGGTGATTGATTTAGACCCCCATTGCTCAGATACAAGGGTGTCAGTAATTCCATGGTGGTTGAAAAACACTTGTCCGATGAGTTAATACGCCGAGTGATTGAGATCTACAGATAATGGCGTAAGGTTGCAAGTAACTTGTAAAAGATACGGGATATGACATGTCCAGATTATATTGTCCGATATTTTGTGTCGTTTTCATTTTTATTCGTCCCATCTGTAGGTAAAAAGGTTTCACGATTTCCAGACCGTATAAGAAGATTTATCAGTCTTGTCGTCTGTTCTTCAGTTCATTCTGTTGAGCGCTTTGCCTGTTTAGGTCAATCAACGGTTCTGACACTGAAGGTTCAGTAAGAGTTGGGCTTGCTAGTTTTTCCATGATCAATATAAGAAATAACCACAGGGTATCAATCTAAAAGATATCTCTACAGCAGTGGCTGGTTATCTGTGTCGAAAGCATTTAACAATATGGTTCGATGATTATTCCTCGAAATTCTATTTATCTTAATGACCACGAACGCCATTATACGACTTAAATTTTCAGTAAATAGGCATGTGATAGAAAAAGTCGTGCGTCTGTAAAAGATTCCTCGTTCAATCTGTGAACATTCTAACGTAAATCATGACAATAGGGGATGTGTAAAAAAGGAATGAAACTTTTTCTTCGGGTTTTCCGTTGATGTGACCCCAACATATGATGCACGGTTGTTAAATGACAAAAACCTGGCACATGGCATATTTTCAATGAAAATGCCAACAAGTTTTTATTGTGTAAAATGATGCATTACAGAAAATAATGCATCCAACGACTGTCTCGTAAAACGATGTAACATGCATGCACGTTCGACATCACATGCGCAGTTTTGTTACCCTTAACGGTACTTTAATAGAAAACACGTGGTGGCTGTAATATTCGTGCTTAATAAATTTATCAGCCATAAAATAAGTACTAGAATGAGGCGGTCATGTACAGCTTCAAATTTAATGACAAACAGGCGCAGGAACATTCTTCCAAGATATATCTTTACATACACTACTGGTTACAGCATCGCTTGAATTGCGTACAAATACTTGAAGCAAACATTTCAGATTTGCGAAGAAAAACGGATGAAATCGAGAGAAAATAGCTTGGATAGTTTAGACATAATGATAAATGTTACATAGACTTGCATGTTGACTTTCTTTTCGAGAAAATAATGTCAAAACTATTAATATTAGGTTATTTGATGTTTATTTTGTTATTTCGTCTTATTTACGTCAGTCATTTCTCTGCCTAATTTAAAGTTGTATTTTCATTTAATCATGCTTTTCTTTACTGCAAGAAGCACACATTTCCACATTTATCAGTTCAAATTACGCGTCATAAATACAAACTGTATAATATCTCTAAATTGGCGAGCATAAAATATACAGACGACTAAAATTAAGCTAAATTTTCGCGCCACGCGCCGGGTAACTTTACCTAGGTTATATATAAATTCATCTCGCGACAGCTGCACGACGGTTAAAAACCGAGATCGTACTGACTGATTAAGTGCCTGATAAAACTAGATCAAACGATTGCGATGGCCAAGTTGTCACCCTGTCTATCGCTTAGCAACCTGTTGTCAAAGATTTTACCTACATATCTGAGAGGCCCCAATTTTCCGATCCCTGTGTGTGCTAAATGTTTTATTTGCTTGAGGGACTTCGGACATCTGTCGATATGTAGGAACGTTTATCTTCAGTTGTAGAACAAATTGTATTGACTGGTTTCAAATCAATTTTAGTGATCAAATTAAGGTCTTTTTAAAACGGCTTTATAGCTGTGTAACAGATTGTTCGAAACCAGATTTCCCGCTAATGAATTTTCCAATTTTGATGCATAACTACGCACACAGGTATCTTTTTGCCGCGATCAAACGGACAGTTTCGTGCGAGGCATTTGGTCGAGTTAAAAATTTTAATGAATATGACAGATTGCCGAGTGCGTCCTTCGGTCTGTGTTTTAATTGAATACGACAAATTATCGAAAATCAGTATCGATTAGTAGACTAGATTAAGATACACTTGTTTACCTATCAAATGTAACCTGATGAGACAAATAATTTCTTGTACAGTCGACGAATTTGTGAAGTATAAAACATATTTTGGTGAGTGTGCTTCAAAATCCTCTCAGTCAAAATCCCTTCGGTTCAAAAACGACAGAGTAGTCCCTTCGATGAATTTTACAAGGTATTCATAATCCCCCCAATGATGATCGTCCTGCACATGCATGCATTTATGGTGTAATTCATGTTGATATATTTGTTAGTTAGATGCAGACAACATATTTTACCTCTAAGAGAATAATTAAAGAAATAAACAAATTTCTCATTACGTGACGTTCTCATTTTCTTTAAAATCAATTCGAAGATATTTTGATTACTATGCCATTTTTGGACTGAGGTGGTTTTGACAGGGGATTTTGAGTGTCTCCCACTTTGATTTAACCTGGGTCTTAATATATTAGGACCTAGACATAACTAATGTAATATATCCCTAATTAGATCCGTAATGGCTAAGGTCATCGCTGCACTGACCTAGGACGTCGGGTCGTACCGATGATAGCCTCTTCAGAGGATGGTGGACCCAATAAGCACATTTACAAACAAATGACCTAGGACGTGCTTTACCTCGGAGACTTGCGGTTGTTTTACCATGAATAAACTAGATATTCTGCATTTCCGGTCGCGTTTATATCTGTTCTATTCTTTTTCAATGATAAAAATAATGAAAAACTCCTATGACACGAGATACGAACGTGACAAAATGGCAGATTTGTGACGATTATCGATTAGTCCGTCGGCAACAGACGATACTTTAACGAAATATCGCCAGATAATGTCTTAAAGCCTATAGTGATTAGGTATAAATAATCTGTGCATGACACTTTGTAAGTTTATTTAGAAAGGATGTAATAAAAGACCAATCGATAAGCTCTGAGAGGTGCGGAGGCAATAACAATACTCCTGAATACAGATAGCCCCTTCTGGCACTGATTTAGTCTAGACTGTATCATAGCTGTGACACAGACTGTCAGAGGGATTGGAATAAAAGCGTTTTGGTGTTTTTGGAAAATACGCGACGTATTCCGATTATGGCGTTGACAGTCACAAAGGTGAATCACAAAAGAAAAAGGAAACGACACAACTTTTTTTTCACCATTGTAATTGAAAAGAAGCTAGTATAGAATCTAGATACTTGTAGACCTTACTGCATGTATACGCACACTTTAAGGAGAACAAAATCAAATTAAGAGGAGATAGAAGATCATGAAAACTTCTCATTTTAAAACTTTACATTCTTGGAGTATGACAAGACGGTTTATTTCTCCCAGATGTCTCGTATACGGCGTTTCATTTTCACTGCAAAATATTGCACAACCCGTTCTTATGGCAGCCGTTCCGGGCATTTCAAACAGTTGTTATACATGTTTGACACTAATTCTTATCGCAGAGTTTGTCTCGAGCAAGCAAATAATTAGTTTTACTTGTATGTCTGATTGGTGAAGTAACCACATTAATTGTCTATCAATAAAATTTGAATTTAATGGTTGCAGCTGGACGCTGAAGTGTTTCTGTCACGGTAACTTGCTGAAATATTTGTGCAAAACATCGATATTATAGGCCCATCGATGTTGTACTTCAGCCGGACATATTTCGATAATTATCAAGTTATTTATGACTAGGGCTGCAAAGGGTGAGAAACCTGTTTCTGGACTGTGTCTAAATGTGACATTTTGTATAATTTTGGGAACCTCTAGTGAGTAATTGGCCCCTATTTTCGACTCTATCCCCCTGTCAGAAGGTGACAGGGTCACAGAGAATTAAGTAACAGGCGTTACGGTGAAACGGGCGTTACGGATGTTATTGCCTTCACCCGGTTATGAACCCGAAATGCCGTCTGCAGGACCAAAAGGCTATCGTCTGCAATCAAGCTGTCAGCGAAAACAAATATTGTCTTTTGAAAAAAAGTATTCCTTAAAATTTGAGGTTTGACCACAACCGAAATGGTTATTAATTTCTTTTTAAACCTTATGTAGTATAGTGAACTGAGTGTGAACCCGAAAAAAATCGAAAAAAATAAATGATTTTGCACTTAAGAAACGTGATGCGGCAGAAAGAATAAAAAAGTATTTCTTTTAAAAACACGGTATTGAGCAATACATTCTTGCACAAGGTAGTTCATAAATTCCAGAATTCAATAAAAATCAAACAGTATTAAAAGTGAACTGTTCATTCAAGTCATATTCATTGACCCTTTGAAATTCTTCAATGCAAGTACCAATAAAACATTGGACATTATTTCACGGCTTATTTCACTCGATTTAACGATGCATGTGCAGTAAAAATCTGCATCTGTTTTCTACGGTGAACTCTTGAACTTCCGCGCTCGCCGAAATTTCGCTGAGTTCGCACAAGATGTTATCACGGCCTGCAGTAACATCAATGGCAAAGTCGTTTTAACATTTACTTTAGTTCCATGTCGAAAATGTTCATGCAAAAATATTAAGGGCAACTATCTATGTATGAGGAAAAACAAATTATATAACTAGAATTATTATATTCGCAAAGTCATAAATGTAGAATAGCAATCATTACCGGTTATTTTGAAATGATTTTAAATAGTGTAACAAGTTATATTTCTTGAATTTTATCGCTTTTGACTTAACCTGATTAGTTTTTATCACCAAAAAACATGAACAAGCTCCAGAAATAAATGTTCGCTCTTATGTGAAATGATATAGCTTTTAATGAGCCGGCTTTTAGCTCCGCAAGAAGTCGCAGAAGTGATGGAAGGAGCAGTGTGTATAGAAGGTTAGAGGGTCTGAATAGCGGCTGTAGCGGATTTGACAATCACGTCCGGCCATTTCTTTCGACGCAAATACTAGTCAGATTTCGGAGAACCTGTCACCGAGGGTAGTCAATTCATACAACTTTTAAGAACTTGTATTAATCAATTTATCAATCTATTACATGAGTAGTTGTTCAAAGTTAGTTAATCAATGTTCAAAGGTAATCTAAACTATACTGCTTAATAGGCACGATTATGGAGGGCTTGCTTACTTAGCCGTTTCAGTAAGTGTGTAAGTAAAGTCGCGTACCACTTTTGCCAACCGCACAGCCATGAAATAAATTTAGTGTACATTTAATGGTCACTGCTATCCATAAAAGTTCGACCTCTTTGTAAACGGAAATTGTTCGAAACCAGACACCGTTTCTGTTTACTTGCTTTTCTTTGATGGTCAGTTTTACATGCGGTGAGGGGTCAGTGAAAATATTTCTATTTCGCATTGACAGTAGCCCGGAGGTAGAGGATATCCTTTATTTAGGCTTCTTTCATGCATTTTATTGAACTCAACGGTGAAAATTAACGTTTTATTAACATGTATTTTATACAAGGTGTGACTGTAATAGCGGCTCCCATACTTTTTGGTTTCTCTTGAAAGGGGAAAAGCTAGATGGATTACGAAGGTTCATTTTCAAATTAACGAGAGATGTTGGTTTAAATTTGACAATAGGGAACATTAAGGGGTCCCAAACTTAGCCCTGACACTGCGTGATTTATTAGAACCTCATTTTGTCGTCGGGGGGAAATTGGCGTACAGACAATCGTCCAACGTTTGAGTGTTGACCGGTCAGTGTGTTAAAAGGGGAGCTCTTTCGGGGTTGATTAGAAAACTTTATAACCCATTTCAGATAAAATTGGCAGTTTAATTGCAGTGCACAGACTTTGAGTACGTTTTTCGCGCAGTCTAACTGTGCAGAAAATCCATACCGGGTGGTAATAAAATTGAACTTAAAGACCCGCAGAATTAATCTGTTATAGTTATTACCCAAAATTTGATGGATTACATTAGAGCAAGTGTCAAGTAAGGTATAAAATGCTCAATTTTAAATAACATGTTATGCAATTTAATGTTGTAAATGATACAATTTAAAATCAAAATCTGGGCCTATGGGTCAGTGTTTCATACTTGTCACAAGTTGACAGATTTTGCAATATCCGGATATTACCCGGTAGTTCTTTCAACTTGTCCTCCTCGTACACAAGACGGTTGTCGGACTCTTGTTAGAAACACTGACTTGAAATCACTGTAACCTCTCGTATATTCAGGGTCATGGGTTCGAACCCTGCTATTGACCATGTGAAAAAGTTGACAATTTCTTGCGGAGGATAGGGATCTAGTACGGGTCTTTACCAGGAAAGATGATTACGTAAAATGCTCGCATGTGAAAATGACCGAAATACTGTGTAAACGGGCTTTAAACTCACACAACAACAAAGTGACGGGACGAGAGAGAATAAGGCATATAGTCAGAATATTATAAAACGTTTCAAAACACTCCAATTTTCATGAAGCTTGAAAAAAAATTCATGTAATTATTTATTATCCTCAATACAAATGCAATTAAAATTGACCCTCTATTTAAATATGGTATCCTGCACACCCGCAACTTACCGGTCCCACTGCATACCCCTTACGAACCCAAACCCGTGTTAAAGATCCCCAAAGATAATTTCATATATACGATTACCCTACCGGAACACAGACATGCCCGGATATTCCATAACAGTTGTATGGGTATTTCAAGAACTTTGATTTCATCTTATTAGTCTCTTACATGAGCACGCGGTTTAGATGGGAAATATCCGTCACTGAGGGTAACTGTTTTGGCTCTGCCTCGTTCCCGCGAAACAGTTACCCGAAGTGACGGATATTTCGATCTGAACCAAGTATCTCATGGTAGAAACTTTTTCTTGCATACTGTCATCACTTTAAAATAGATATATAAATACAAACTTATCGAAATGATGCATTTTAATATAAAAAACAAACGTTATTCAGACGCTGTGTACGTGGGAACGTGACGTCACATTGTTTATAACGTTACGTCACTAGTAATTCACGCGAGTCGTCTTACATGGGGGAGGGGGGTGTAAATTGAGATTTTCCAGCACTGGTAAAAACTGCAGATATGCAAGAAACAATTTGACTAGCCTTATAGAAACACTGCCACCATGTCAGTGTTGGGGAACCTGCGATCCTTAGGCGAATACGGTGGCTTTAAAATGCAAAATATTGAATTCGTTTGAGCAAACATATTTCTATCACAAGTGCATTTGCATTAACTTTTATTTCAACAATTGTTCATGATTTCAAGTTCGGTTTGATCTCGGTATTCGCTGCAGCTTAAAATAACGACCTCAAATGGTTATAGAATCTGAATTTATTAAAATGAATAGATCTACCACGCATTTTGTAGTAAGGTTATACACGTGTCATTGGCACACTTTTTTGATGTTTACTTTGCAAAAAAACCGCTACATGCAGAGTAAAGAATACGGCGCTTGACAGGTTTTGACAGCGTCCGTATCATGACCTATCAAATTGAAGGTGCCATCTTGCAGTGACGTTTGCACTGGTCAGATAACATCTGTTGGTATATGCATGTCGTTACTCATGTCAAAGGTGTATGCATCCTTTAAAAAAAACACTCAAGAAGTGCACAAGTTCGTTTATAGTCATGCATAAGTTTGTTTTACATCCCACCCTAAACAAAATGTAGTTTTTGAACACCATAAAAGAAGGAGCAAAATGTATAACAGTGGTCAGAGTCCCAGGTCCCCCAATGCTTCCCCAAAAAAAAAACCCTTTTTTTTTTGGGGGGGGGTGGTATTTGAAATTTTTATCAACATGAGACAGTTCCGTCATTCAGGCATCGGTAAAGACTTCCAAGGACACGTGCGAAATGCCTCAAGTTCTCTTCACAAGTCTGTTAAGTTGCATACATATGCAGAGATTTTCAAATTGTTCAATAAAGCGTGCAAAAATATTGTTTCTGCGTATGCTATGTGTAATAACTTATCATTCCTTAGACATGTGCATGTGTATGACTGAAACTTTTGATCATTTATGGAATTTGTGCAATGTGTTTGATAAAGTCATCAAGAAGTCAGCGTGCAGGTTATTACGTCAGTGCTGATGAACAAGCCTGGCTGGGCAAAGTCCCCAGAGTACTTCTTAGAGAAAGATGAAAGGGCGGCCGCTAATTGATAAATTACTTTCATCTCAGAAGCTGGACATCTCTCTGGAGAACGCAATAACGTGCATAAGAAAACGTTTCCATGGCCTTTTATGATAGCACTTCTTGAAAATCCATGGCATTAAATGCTATACATGTACAAAATAAGCCCCCTAAAAGAAGAAGTTTTAATTAGTTTCCTGACAGATATACTGTGTCTTTTCTGGCAGACGATCTCTTCTCCAGAAAAAGAATACTACAGTAATTGTTCATAATTACAGACGACAATCTCGCCGCGTTATAAGCGTTGTCGTCTGCTCAAAATTCAATACTCTCGTATTCCTAGGGGAACTCAAATCATATCTCGGCGTTCACACACTTTTTCCAAGTGAATCCATAAAGTTCGAACCCTTTAATCATAAAAGTCGGCTGGATAATCAGGGTTTGCTTGAGGGGCCGATAATAACCCCACTGCGCTATTCAGATGAGAATAATGGTGAAAAAACATGAACAGATGGCTTTAAGATTCGTGCGGATGAGTTTGTCTCCAAAATCGATTTTCTCCGTATTAATTCGAAAACTATGCATAAAATTCTTGTTTAATTTGATATTATTTTGATGTATCTATAGCGTGTGTCATTTAATTAAAATGATCCATTAAGTGTCCTGGATAGTATAACCGTAGTGCTAATTAAGCTTAGCTGGCAGACGTTGTCCCTTTAGTTTACAAATACGTAAAATGAGTGCTTTAAAACAAACACGGCATACGATAGTTTTGTCATCAACATGTCTTGGTAACTGCAATCTCCTCTTATCTGCCGTCACCGTCACAATATCTGCACCACCATCGACAAAAGTCATGATCATCTAAATTCGTAATTATTTTCGCAAATGTTTCCATCATCGTTTTTAGAATTGTCTTCTTCACCTTAATCCGTCCTATTTCTAACATTGCGTTATGACACAATTCCGCCGGATCAAGTCTATATACATAGGCCACTTTGCAAGTCATTGATTGCTCAATTCAGACATAAACAATTTTTTTTTTACCTGGACAATGCTCAGCATTTGGAGGCACCGTTTACGCCGCCCTTGCCAGCATTGTCATCGTTTGAAGGCACCGTTTACGCCGCCCTTGCCAGCATTGTCATCGT
>JAFMSR010000005.1:31553579-31582864 GCA_022818135.1 Saxidomus purpurata | reverse complement strand
AACCATTTCCTGCCACTGTATGCCTAATCATGGTAAGTCCTTTACAGTGTGTAATATGCACATAGCAACTAAAACTATTGTTTAATGTAAATATGTATTTTGTCTCCAGTTTATTTTCAGTTTGCAAAACTGATATCTCTGTGAAATCTTACATAATCAATGGACAATTACATTTATCTTCAGTTGATGGTTAAATACAACAAATTTCCGCTAAAAGGTATTGAGCATTCTTTCATGATTGTGCATTCCAGCGGCAGCTCTTGTATAATTGAATGTTATATTTTTGTTCTTTATCACATTTAGCGTAACTGGGACTTTAGATGATTGTAGAAATGCAACCCAATCCCTCTGTTCCACAACTTGCTTAACAATCAAAAGACTGATAAAATATTTCATCACACTTCTAAGCACACAGAAGTCTATTGTTATGAATTTTACATTTTGCCCAGCATAAATAGAGTAAATGATCAGTTGAAACATTAATTGGAATGTATTGATAGTTACTAAGCTTTGTTTTGATCACTGCTTCCTTGATTTCTCACCAGACAGGGGATATTTGAAGGTTTCAGGCTATTTATAGAGTTGACAAGATTCAGTTTGCTACATCTCTGTTCAGAATTAATACCTTTCCTCCATAATACAATTCCTACCCATAAATATTCATAGCTTTCCTTGGTTTTGCAAGAATTTTTGGAATTTTATTCAGAGTGTTTTTTTAAAAAAAATTTCATGACGTTTTTATGGGAATTAACATGTTATCACTCTTGAACCAGCATTTAAACTTGAAAAGATTTTATTACTAGATTTTACTGTTCAACCCTCCAAGACAGATGAAGGTTCATTAATCAGAAAGTGTCATTTTGCCTAGAATTTAAATACCCAAATTACATGTTCCCTTCAAGATTGGTCTTGGAATTCTGTCTTAGAAGATGAAGTTAATAATTGGCATGGTCTGTCCTCTGAGTACGGAAGTCTGGCATTATACAGTGTTCGGTGTTTAATAACAGATAATTCTTTCAACTTCTTTGTTATTAATCTTGATTATAAACTTCTCTTTGATAGGCGAATAATTGATGACTTTAATTGGGAAGAAGAAAGATAGTGCCTTGGATTGAAATACTCTCTGTGTAGGTTTTTGTCAGTTGTATTTAATTAAAGAACAGATATTATTTTCGATTTTGTGCATATTTTACACTTGTGTGGTCTTATTTATCTAATATATTAGCTTGGTTTACTGAAACTATCTTTTATTGATGTAAATTTCAGGGCATATGCACAATATGGGCGCATATTACAGTAGAAGTCGTCTGGACAGTGAGTCTACAAAGTATAGCGTATAATATGAATCTGCATATTACAGCATAACTGGATTGGTCTACACAGCCTAGAATGGTTTACACAGTGAGTCTACATATTATATCTTAATTGGATCGGCCTTCACATTGAGTCTGCATAAATGGATTGGTCTACAAAGTGAGTCTGCATAAATTGAGTGGTCTACACAGTGAGTCTACATAAATTGAGTGGTCTACACAGTGAGTCTGCATAAATTGAGTGGTCTACACAGTGAGTCTGCATAAATTAAGTGGTCTACACAGTGAGTCTGCATAAATTGAGTGGTCTACACAGTGAGTCTACAGAACACAGTATACATGGAGGAACACTGGCAGATGAACAATTAATGTACCTTTTTAATTCTGATAAGTAATGATCCAGTTCATAGAAAGGGCAAATGTTGCACAGTCTAAGATCCCAGACTGGACCTCACATGGACTGCTGTTTGAGCAGAATCAAAAACAGATTTGAGCTCGTTCTGAGAGACGAAGGTAAGTCCTTATTATAACCCCAAAACGAAGTTTAGGGGGGTATATAGGAGTCACCCGGTGGTTGGTTGGTCGGTCGGTCGGGCGGTCTGTTGCATTTTCCTTGTCCGGAGCATAACTTGAAAACACCTAGTTGGAATTCAATACAACTTCATACAATGGTCAAGCACATTGAGGGGGAGGTGCAGTGCACAAGAACTATAACTCCATCTTGACTAATTACAGAGTAATTGCCCTTTGTTACTTTTCCTTGTCCGAGCATAACTTGAAAACTACTGGTTGGAATTCATACAACTTCATACAATGGTCAAGCACATTGAGAGGAAGTGCAGTGCACAAGAACCATAACTCCATCTTGACTAGTTACAGAGTTATTGCCCTTTGTTACTTTTCCTTGTCCGGAGCATGACTTGAAAACTAAAGGTTGGAATTCAATACAACTTCATACAATGGTCAAGCACATTGAGAGGAAGTGCAGTGCACAAGAACCATAACTCCATCTTGACTAATTTCAGAGTTATTTCCCTTTGTTAGTTTTCCTTGTCCGGAGCATAACTTGAAAACTAAAGGTTGGAATTCAATACAATTTCATACAATGATCAAGCAAACTCAGAGGAAGTGCAGTGCACAAGAACCATAACTATCTTGAGTATTTACAGAGTTATTGCCCTTTGTTAGTTTTCCTTGTCCAAAGCATAACTTGAAAACTACAAGTTGGAATTCAATACAACTTCATACAATGGTCAAGCACATTGAGAGGAAGTGCAGTGCACAAGAACCATAACTCCATCTTGACTAATTACAGAGTTATTTCTCTTTGTTACTTTTCCTTGTCCGGAGCATAACTTGAAAACTACTAGTTGGAATTCATACAATTTCATACACTGACCAAGCAAACTCAGAGAAGTGCAGTGTACAAGGCTAAACCATTTTGAGTATTTACTGAGTTATTGCCCTTTATAAGTTTTCCTTGTCCGAAGCATTACTTGAAAACTACTGGTTGGAATTCAGTACAACCTCATACAATGGTCAAGCTAAATGAGGGGAAGTGCAGTGCACAAGAACCATAACTCTATCTTGACTAATTACAGAGTTATTGCCCTTTGTTACTTTTCCTTGTCCGGAGCACAACTTGAAAACTACTAGTTGGAATTCAATACAATTTCATACAATGATCAAGCACATTGAGAGGAAGTGCAGTGCACAAGAACCATAACTCCATCTTGACTAATTTCAGAGTTATTTCCCTTTGTTAGTTTTCCTTGTCCGGAGCATAACTTGAAAACTAAAGGTTGGAATTCAATACAATTTCATACAATGATCAAGCAAACTCAGAGGAAGTGCAGTGCACAAGAACCATAACTATCTTGAGTATTTACAGAGTTATTGCCCTTTGTTAGTTTTCCTTGTCCAAAGCATAACTTGAAAACTACAAGTTGGAATTCAATACAATTTTATACAATGATCAAGCAAACTCAGAGGAAGTGCAGTGTATAAGAACTATAACTCTATTTTGAGTATTTACTGAGTTATTGCCCTTTGTTAGTTTTCCTTGTCCGGAGCATAACTTGAAAATACAAGTTGGAATTCATACGACTTCATACAATGGTCAAGCACTTGAGAGGAAGTGCGTGTACAAGAACCATAACTCTATCTTGACAAATTACGAGTTTTGCCAAGAACAATATTTCTTTTTGTTTGTTTGCAGGTTTTGTTACTACGAACTTCTTCAGTTTATAAAGCAGTCTTTTGGGGGTATTAATCACATTTGATGTAATTAATATCAAGAAAGGCCTTGGCAGAACTTATAAGAACTTATAGTACTTTTGTGATATTTATAGCATTCCAAATAGCATTAAAGTAGACTACCCTATCCATATATCAATGACAATGTCAACACACAGACTTGGTTAATGTTGGTTGCAACCACACTTTCTGTTAGTGAATGGCACCATCGAGTCAGCTCGCAATATCCAGAGGCTGTTGTGAGCTTGATCTTCTGATCCATCCGTCTGTCTGTGTATCTGTATACATTTTGTTTGCAGCATGTATGTTTTATTTTTCAGCGGATTTTCATTGACTTTTTCACACAACCTCAGTTTGTATGCAGCTTGAATGTTCAAAATTAGTAGGTGTTTTTTTTTAAAGTATTCAAGCTGATGTCATTAAACCTTTTAGCAAATGGCCTACTTATGATTGAAGATATAAAAAAATCAGCACACATATGTTAATGATGTAATAGTTAGAAACTGAACAAACTGAAGTTCATAGGTGCTTATCCTGATTAAATGGGCACTTTTTCAGACAAATTGCATTTTTGCCTTTGAAAATGATAGTGCTTTTTGCACAACTTCCAACTGAAACCTATCATGTTAATCAAAATATTCCATACAGTCTCAAACTAATCAGAATTCTGTAAAAATGTCTGAGTATTTTAATTAAAGGCAAGGACTACTAGTGCAATTTGTTTGCTTCCCTAAAATATGCCAATTTACTTCAGTTTTGCAGGCAGCAAATAAATGTACATTATACCTTATATATTATTACAATGATATGTGAAAGATTAGAATAATTAAGGGATAGCCAATAAAACAGATTTCTGATAATTTACTGTATTGCTTTAATAGTTATTGCAAATGACTTAGCAATCTGTTTTTACTGCTTTCAGTGCAAGATAGAAGAATTTTGTAGTTGTGAAAAGAGGGGTTATGCGCTCTGGGGTAGAACAGGCTTAATTACAGGTAATTACCCCAGCTGATTGTCTTCTGATAGATCACTGATACCTGTTAATGGAAGGTACCTGCATGTTGTGTTTTATGACAGTGATCTCTGTTCATTCATAGTCTGGAAGTGATGAAGAGATACCATTGAGCCCACCCATGGGAAAACCAGTGTCTTTCCTACTGCATTTGGTAGTTTATAAAAATGGAACAGTATTCAACTTTTAATTGATTCTATGTTGAATTGTGTCAAATGCATCTAATCATTATCTGTTTTGTGCGCTAATCAGTTAGTAATTATACCCCCGAAACGAAGTTTGGGGGGTATATAGAAGTCACCCGGTGGTTGGTCGGTCGGTCGGTCGGTCGGGCGGGCGGGCGGTTAGTCAGGTGGTCTGTTGCATTATCCTTGTCCGGAGCATAACTTGAAAACTACTAGTTGGAATTCAATACAACTTCATACAATGGTCAAGCACATTGAGAGGAAGTGCAGTGCACAAGAACTATAACTCCATCTTGACTCATTACAGAGTTATTTCCCTTTGTTACTGTTCCTTGTCCGGAGCATAACTTGAAAACTGCTGGTTGGAATTCAATTCAACATCATACAATGGTCAAATACATTGAGAGGAAGTGCAGTGCACAAGAACTATAACTCCATCTTGACTCATTACAGAGTTATTGCCCTTTGTTACTTTTCCTTGTCCGGAGCATTACTTGAAAACTACTGGTTGGAATTCAACACAACTTCATACAATGGTCAAGTACATTGAAAGGAAGTGCAGTGCACAGGAACCATAACTCTATCTTGACTCATTACAGAGTTATTGCCCATTTTTACTTTTCCTTGTCGCAGAGCATAACTTGAAACCTACTGGCTGGAATGCAATACAACTTCATACAATGGTTCAGCACAATAGGACGAGAGGAAGTGCAGTGTACAAGAACAATAACTCTATCTTGAGTAATTACAGAGTTATTGCCAAGAACAATATCTCTATTTTAGTTTTCTTTTGCAAGGTATTCTGTTACTACGAACTTCCTCAGTTTATAAAGCAGTCTTTCCGGGGTATTGATCACATTTAGTGATAGCTCTAGTTTGTTTTAGTCCGCATCCCCTTGAGAAGTCGGCTTTACAAATTATTCAGGGTACTGGGTAAGGGTTAATGTGGCATAAACCATAGAAACTGCATGTTTAATATAGACCTAATAAGCAATGAGAAATCATATTCAGTCAAACTTCGATAACTCAGAAGTCGCACAGGTGCAAGTAACATGCTCAATTTATGGAAGGTCTCGAGTTATCCGAATTCCAGACATTTACAAGGGAAAATATCTCCTACTATGGTTATTAATAAACTGCATTGATTTCACCATCTGTTGTGGCCAGTTACAAAGTCACCCTTCATCTTAGATATGTACTGGTTTTGTTAATGATGTAATGAATTTATTTAACGAAAAAAAATCCATGTTTATTTCCACAGTACCAGTGACTCATTATAATATAACACTTGTGGCATTTGAAAGTAAACATTTAAAAAAGTCATCTACGATACCCATTGTAATTAAGGTGAGAAATTCTACTTCATATGATTTACAAATGTAATGAAATATTAGTTTAAATGCCTTACACAAAACTTGAAACTCGCAGACTGATTTATCTTTACTTTCTCTCATTGAATCAAAATGATAAGTGGCTTTAGATGGAGACAGTTAAAATGTGTAAATAACATTTTATACCGTGGAGCCACTAAATGGACAATTGATCGGCATTAAACAATCAGTTGTTGACAATTAAGAATAGAATTTGTTCTCTGGATGTGGCAAGACGTACAGATGTGCCTGTGAAGATTTTGTCAGTGACTTTGAGTTGCCGCAGATGAATTGGTAAGAAAACCATGTTGCGGGATTGCAGGTATTCTTCAAGTTATCGAGTAACCGATCAAAAATTTAAAGTGTTAGTGCAGTCTATAAGGGTTAAAAAGTATATTTATTCAAACAAGTTACACATTACTAAATTTCTGCCACTAAGTGTATCTTATTACTTTTCATTTGGGAGCACTGAGTTAGTATTAACAAACTCCAAATCAAACAATATAGTCTACTAAGTGAGATGTTAAAGTGAAAAGTAAACCTATAAATTTATGCCATATGTTAAAAAAAACAAACAAAAGCATTGTTAATGTGGTTGTGTCAAAGATGCAGAAGTTTCTGCTCTTTTATTCCAGATTGCTTATTGTGGTATTGCTACTTTACTTTTACCTGTAATGAATTGGCACTGACGACTTGTACCGAGTGTGACGGTGTCAGTGTGTCACACAGAACTATTGTGTCATCATATATTCGTATTAATCAGTATAGCATCTGATCTAATACTAAGCTCATCAGTCATTTTTCAGGCACTGACTGTCAGTGAGAATGTACCAATCAGATGATATCAACCGCAGTGACTACATCGCTGAGGTCAGCGTGTGTCATTCAAGGAAAAACGCTACTAAATTAAGAAAACTGTCAATCATACTTAATTGAATTGTATTCTTTTCACCTAAAGCTATTGATGAATTCTTTAGTCATGTTGTTAGAAATAATTGAGATTTGAATCAATATTGACAGTGCCCGTTGTCCCCTGATCTCACTCAGACTAGTGGATGAATCGGTGTTCGGTTTTTACAGCACTTCTGTAATATTTTGAAGAGTGATAGTTTATTGTAAGAATGACCAGATAAATGTAAAATTTGGCGGAGTGAAATCTAAGACTGATCAATATTTTCAATCATGAAGCGGAAAATTTAATTGACTGAAAGATTTCTTGGTCTATTATTTTTGTGGCAAATTCCCCTGAATTTAGCCAATGTCATAATTGTGCATTATTTACGATTGAATCTAATTAACGTAAAGATGCAACATTGTCACTTCATAAAAAGGGGGCCTGGTTCAACGCATTACTCTTGAGAATTTTGTTCTAAGTGGTCTTGAAACGACTATAGTAAAATTTGAATGAAAACTTGCATGACACATATCGATAAATTGATAAAATCCTTGTTACGTAATAGCTTTTAAAACTATTATACCAATTATTATATATAAATGAAATATATTTTGTGCTTAAGCATGGTACTGTCTTTAGAAACATAGATAAATGTGCAAGTTTAAAGTGCTATGTTCATTTGTATCAAATTACATCTAACTTTCTAAAATTTTACCATTTGAAGAGAATTTGCCATTAATTTCTCCAAATAGTTAATAAGGCATCATTTTACCGTTACGATGATTCCTGATATTAATTTTTAGGCCTTCTTACTGCAGCTTTGCGTAATAATGAGTTCTATTATGTAGCGGTGAAGTGTTGTTGGTAATAAACAAGCACAGATGTGTCATTAAAGTATTCCCTTTCAGGGGACTTTTAGATTTCCAACCCGCTATGCAGTATCATGTTTAGTCGGCGATCAAATGACGGGTAATTTCGTTTCCTGATCCGCCTGATTTATTTGCATAATCAATGCAATACCAATGGTGTGGCATTAAAAATGTGTGATTTATCAAAAAATATTATTATGCAAAATTAATGTTACTGCATTTTATTAATATCTGTAAATATCTGTAACTGTTAGAAACAGTTTTACCCTTTTGCATTAATAGAACATACAGTATAACCTGCCTTTAGTGGTTGTCTGGATTACATGACTGCAGTTCATAGGCATTAAACAAAAAAAATATATGTGTGTTTCAGGGTCTCTTTGCCGAAAGAATTTTTGTTTTAATTTACTTTATTCTGCCATTTTTTACGTGAAAACACTTATAATTTGCCTCTCTTTTTTCATTGAATTGAAGAAAGTATCAAAATGTTCTGTGCAGTCATAAGACCAAAAACACACATTTTTAGCTCAATTTTTCGAAGAAAAGGGGTGCTATCCTACTCGCCCTGGTGTCGGCGTTGGTGTCACACCTTGGTTAAGTTTTTCGTACCACCCCACTTTATTTCAAAACTATTAGAGGTATGGCTTTGAAACTTACCATACTTGTTTACCATCATAACCTCCATCTACAGACAAGAGTACATAACTCTGTCAAGGTTTTTGACAGAATTATGGCCCTTTTTTGACTTAGAAAGTGTATTGAGCTTGGTTAAGTTTTTCGTACCACCTCACTTTATTTCAAAACCATTGGAGGTATTGCTTTGAAACTAACCATACTTGTTTACCATCATGACCTACATCAACAGACAAGAGTACATAACTCTGTCAAGGTTTTTGACAGAATTATGCCCCTTTTTTACTTAGAAAATACATTGAATATGGGTAAAATCCACTTATTGCCTTAACCCTTTGAGATATTGCTTTGAAACTTTGTATGCTTGTTTACATCATTACCCCCATCTGTAGGCAAGAGAAGGTAACTCTGTCAGGGATTCGTTTTAAAAATTAAGGCCCGTTATCGACTTAAAATCTTGGTTAAGTTTTTCGTACCAGTCCACTTTTTGACTAAACTGTTTGAGATATTAATTTGAAAGTTGGAATACTTGTAAACCATCATGATCCCAAAACATGGGCAGGAGAAGGTAATTCTGTCAAGGATTTTATTTGAATTATGGCCCTTTTTGACTTAGAAACTCAGTTAAAATTTTCATTCTTGTCCACTTGCTGACTTAACCATTTGAGATATTACTTTGAAAGTTGGAGTACTTATGTACCATCATGAGACCTATCTGTAAGCAAGAGAAGATAACTCTGTGAAAATGTTTCTTGATTTGTACTTAGAAATTCCAAGCTAAAGTCTTGTGTGCAACTGGCACTGTCATGCACATATATCATTAACCACTTGAAGTATTAATCTACAACTTTGCTGTAGTATTCAGGGATATCAAACATTTAAGTTTGATAACTCTTGACTTAATATCTTGCTACTTGTGGCCCTTGTTTATACAGATCCTTGTTTTGCCTTTAACTGTCAAAGTTTTGTTTTATTGGCAAGCACTAAAAAAGTCGAGCGCGCTGTCCTACTGACAGCTCTTGTTTTTCTTTGCCTTAGTATTTTTGTACCTGCTAAATTATTACAATGGACTTGTCCATTCTTCAACATGGACAGTGCCATTATTTGTTTAAAGGGGTGTTCTGAGCAAATTTACGGAGACGGTCATGATCAGACTGTATGGATGTGCAGGCTGATCATGGTCTACACTGGTTGAAGGATAGAATCTTTTGCCACCAGCAGCGTTAGGATTAGTAAGATCCAGTTTTACAATCGTTACACCTGTAACAAGCAGCCACCAATTTTCAGAGACCGCTTTTATTGCATTAGTTTCCTTAGTGGCAAGTTTGTGTGTAACACAGACTTTGCATTCATTCAAAGAATGGCAAATAGCTCGTGTCACATTTCGCGCCTATTAAAGGGAAGTAATTACCATTACACTAAAGGTTTATTGGATTTTTATCCATGAAACAGTACATATGGTTCAGAGTTAGGAATAAACTAGTTTACTAATAGAGGTGTATGTTAAGGGAAGTAATCACCATCATTGTAAGGATTTATAGGGAATGTTATCCAAGAAATAGTACACGCAGTTTGAAGTTGAGAATTAACTAGTGTATTGATAGGAGACAGGCTGCATTTACTGAAATCAGCAAGAACTTTTTATTGGCAAACTTACTTTGATTATTTTATTAGGTAATAAGGGTGAAAATGAAAAAAATCATACTGAGAGGGTGTGAGGTCTTCATACTATTAATTGGATAATTTTTGTGTGATGAAAATTTCACGGTTTGGGAGCAGATAGGCTTATTTGTAAATCTTCAAGGTGATTTTTCAATGAGCGAAGTCAGAACTTCGTGAAAATTTAATCATCGGCCACTTTTACCACAGTTAAGGTAGACAAAGTTTATATTGATGATGAAAGAACACTTGCTGAAATATTGATTACAATTTGCATAAATATTTACCACATCTCAAACACAATGTACAGAGTTCTGCCAAATCAGTGTTCATTTCTCTATAGATTAATCATTATTTTTGAAGCCCTGATGGGTATGTTATACCTTGTTTTATTGACTCCTAGGAATGAGAATGTCAAACAGGATGCATTATAAAATGAGTCTAAGAGCATTCTAGCTTGAAGAACGTTTGGGCCATGAAATGCAGGTTTTATGCCATGTCATGTAGGTTTTGACTGTGAAATCCATAATAAAGTATTTGGTCATGGCATATATGTTAAGGCCATGGCATGCAGGGTTGGGCCATGACATGCAGGTTTTGACTATTACCTGTAGGTTTAGGCCATGACATACTTGTTTGGACTATGTGTGATATGTAGGTTTAGGCCATGACATACTTGTTTGGACTATGTATGATATGTAGGTTTAGGCCATGACATACTTGTTTGGACTATGTATGATATGTAGGTTTATGCCATGACATACTTGTTTGGACAATGTATGATATGTAGGTTTAGGCCATGACATACTTGTTTGGACTATGCATGATATGTAGGTTTAGGCCATGACATACTTGTTTGGACTATGCATGATATGTAGGTTT
Source organism: Saxidomus purpurata (assembly GCA_022818135.1). Lineage (NCBI taxonomy): Eukaryota > Metazoa > Mollusca > Bivalvia > Venerida > Veneridae > Saxidomus > Saxidomus purpurata. The sequence continues at coordinate 31,571,790 of JAFMSR010000005.1, read as the reverse complement.
AGGCCATGACATACTTATTTGGACTATGTATGATATGTAGGTTTAGGCCATGAAATACTTGTTTGGACTATGTATGATATGTAGGTTTAGGCCATGACATACTTGTTTGGACTATAATATGTAGGTTTAGGCCATGACATACTTGTTTGGACTATGTATGACATGTAGGTTTAGGCCATGACATACGATATGTAGGTTTAGGTCATGACATACTTGTTTGGACTATATGTAGGTTTAGGCCATGACATACTTGTTTGGACTATGTATGATATGTAGGTTTAGGCCATGACATACTTGTTTGGACTATGATATGTAGGTTTAGGCCATGACATACTTGTTTGGACTATATGTAGGTTTAGGTCATGACATACTTGTTTGGACTATGTATGATATGTAGGTTTAGGCCATGACATACTTGTTTGGACTATGTAATACGTAGTTTTAGGCCATGACATTGTTTATATGACATGTAGTTTTAGGCCATGACATTCTTGTTTGGACTATGTATATACTGTTTTAGGCCAGACACTGTTTGGACTATTATGATACGAGTTTTAGGCCATGACATTCTTGTTTGGACTATGTATGATGTAGTTTTAGGCCATGACATACTTTTTTTGGACTATGTATGATATGAAGTTTTAGGCCATGACATACTTGTTTGGACTATGATATGTAGATTTAGGTCTTGACATGAAGGTTTTGCTCATAATATGAAGGTTTAAATAGTGTTGACATGCATAGGGCTAATTATTTATGAATAATGCATAGAGTTTACTAAAGGTTGCTGTTTAATTCCAAGTAGGAAATCATATTCATATTGTTATATAAGTAATAAAAATGAACTATTGACTATATCATAAATGGGGTAAATTTTTAATATTTAATGCCAAAGAAGTTTAGCAATATTTAATACTGTAACTTTTGCAGTAGATAATACAACAAATGGTACAATACACAAGTTTCACAAAATTTGCTGAATGGAGTTTCTTGTAATTTATAAAAATGCTAAGAACCCAGCATGAGTATGTTTTATTAGCTTTTTACTGTCAAAAAAATGTTTGGGAGTTGAAATGTCAGATTGCAATATGTGTCAAAAATTCTGTAGACAGTAAGAAATTTATACTTCCAATATAATGGAATGATGCTGGAACTGTTAGCAATTTAGTTAACAAATTTTCCGCTATTTTATGTCTGGGATCATGGTAAGAAAACTACTTGGCATAATCTTGTAAGTGTTTAATTTGAAAACATAAGATCTAGCTAATATCAACATAAAGAATTATTTGTATGAGATGTCTACATAGTTTGGCTCTGTGCAAAGAAAGTAAAGAATTTGTCTAGATTTTTTGGCATCTTATACTTGTCAGTTCAAACATTTTTCACGATTTTTCTGAGGTTTGATGGTGTTCTGATCACTAGACCTGTAACCCATAAATCTGATTTGTCTATCTTTTCAATTAGCCTGTATTTTGATGTTATTTTTACTGTTTAAGGTTGCTTGATACTCGCGTTAGAATTTGGTTTATTAATTAAGCCTAAATTTCAACGGGTATGTTTAAAATTAGGTGTGGAACAGTTTCCAAATTAAAGTGAATGTTAAGGTTGTATTGGTCAGTCACATGTTAAACAAAAAATTACTTTTGAAGCTTATAGCGTGTACGTATATACTGTGAAAAAAGAAGTATGAAGTCGTAACAAGAGTACCCTTCCAAATTTATCGAACTTCTTTTTTAAATAGTCTGAACATGCTGAAATGCAGAAACTCGCATTTTACGCACATATTTTTCCATTTTGTCAAATATTTTTATGCGGCTTTCTGGCGAAAGATGTTGAAATTTAATTTTAACCTTTGAAGGGCCTCAAGCATTCCTCTTTACAGCAAGGTTTAGAACATGCCAGATCTTTGGTCCAGTTGAAATAATAAATGTATACACTGTACTTAGTGCTTGAAATTATTTTTTGTCCAATCGCAGCGCAGTATTTGCTGCACTTCAGTTTTGGTTATCAATAATTATATTCCGAATCAGTAAAGAGGGGAACAATACTGATTTACAAAAAAATAATTTCAAACACTAAGTAGGTTAATGTTCATTTTGATATATTTACTACAATGAATTTGACGCGTGGCCAATTTATTTTCGTAAATGCATCAAAATGAACACTAACCTATACTAAATCATTTTTGGTACATAATTGGTTAAAGTAATACTGTTGAAATTCCTCATTCCCTTTTCTCCTGAATTGCTTAGAAGTAATTAAATAAAATAGGATTATTTAATTATCTGCAATTTTGTAAAAAGCACACCTGCCCACTTAATAAAAAAAATTAAAACATTAAATTAGTCACGCAGAGCATAAAATTGTTTAATAGTACCCATTCAGTTGATAATTGTCAATATATTATCCAGATTTTAAGATTCACATTTCATGGGTATCAACATAAACTGTTTTCCTTAAGCCTTAATTGATAGAAATTAAAAACATTTTTACAACAGTCTGTACTTATTCCAAACATTGCAGGTGTGTTTTGTGGAATGCAAGTGGAAGTATTATCAGGAAGTGTTGGTTGCATTTGTCTTTGATTTCTCAGCCATTATTTGATAGCATGAGTTTTGATTGAGAGGACCCAATCAGAAAGAGAATATTGGTATTTGCTGCTGGGCCAAATTTCTCGTGCAGAACAAGTCACATGTCGGGCCAACACCCTACACGTAGACAGCTGTTTGATGTAAACTAACACTTTTGCTATATGTCAAGCCGTCGCAGCACTGACAAAAATGGATTTTATCTGCAGTTTTCCTTTAAAATACTCATCCCCAAAAAATAATTCCTTTAATAAAACAGATACTATCTATAATTGTATTTTATTGCCAACATTATCAATTTGCCAAAGAAATGTTAGATACCACTCGCTCAATATTTTAATTTCTGGCAATCAATATAGTGTATCAATTTTAACACAGATGTTTGGAAAGGATTCTTGAAAATTTGCATTTAAATTTAAATCAGATACTATAGAGTAGAAAATCTGTGTAACAGCTTTCCTAGGGTGTATCTTAATTAATTAAAATAATCACCCACTTTTAAGTACCAGAGGGGGCATAGGAACTATCTCTGTCAGTAAGGTCCTCTATTTCATTCTGGTGAACTTCTGTTATGGTAATTGTGACCCTAAGGTCAAACATTCAACTAATTAGAGGATGTGCAGATCCTGTGTTTGAGCTATGCTAGCTCAGGATCAAGTCATGATAATCCAAGGTCAGAGGTTGGAACCTTGATTTTGTGTCCTCTGTATTACTTCTGAACCTCTGAAAGTGTTTTCATGAAACTTATCTAAAATGTTCAGCTCACAGCGATAATGTACAAAGTTTATGTTTAGTCAATGCTAAGTTCAATGTCAAGGCCATAATCAAAGATCAAAATGTTAATGTTTGAACCTTGCTTTTGTGTCCACACCACTATCTGCTAAACACTTGCAAAGGATATTTAGTAATTTTTGGTAACATGTTTTTGAAAAAAAGGTGTAGAATCTGTGGTCAAACTCCAAAATAATAAATACCATGCCCTTTCTGTATTCCTTTACCATTTGCTTGATTTCAAAAGTTTGATCACCATCCAGCATGATTTGTGTAACACCCTGGCTGTTGTTATAGTGTTTGCACTGCCAGCATAAAGGTTAAGGTTTGAAACTTTGAATTGTTATTTTTGTATTGCTTGATCCCATCAAAACATTTTCTTAAAATCTCAGTAATATTTTAAGCCTCTAAACACTTTAGTTAAACTAAACCACAGTCTGGGTAATAGACTAGTTTGTTAGGTGTCCATTAAGTTGCAAGAGATGTAGCATTGTTTTTATTCAAACATGATTAATAAACAGAAACAAAATGGATGAAACAAACAATAAAAGATACAAGAAACTTTATTTATATTCTGGTGTTACAAGAACATATGTAGAAACATTAGCTAAGAGCTATCAAAATAAATAATATATGATTAATAAACAGAAAGAAAATGGATAAACATACAACAAGAAATACCAAACAAACATTTATGAGATATTGGGAGGGAGGGGGGATGTTTTGTCAATAGAAATCTGATGAAGACTAAAGCAATTTCAGACATTTTTGTCCCCTGATTTGCAAAAATGTTTCATTTGAAAAATCGTGGTACGAACAGTAAATCTGAAAGGAAAACAACAATTGGAGAAAAATGTCCCAAATATTTACATATTTAAAAAAATCACATTAGCGTTGCAGGTGTGTTACATATTGTATTTGGTGCATGTCTTCCCCGCCGCCATGTGGCGATGCAGGTTAGCATGTTTCTGTACCTCGCTATCGCTGGCAATGTTCTGTAACACTCGAACTGCCTGTCTGGAGACGCATTGCGTAATCAAAAATTGTTAAAGAATAAACCGGCCTGGTAAAAACTTGGAAGATTGTTACTGAACATATGGCGAACTTGATTTCTTGTTTTAATGTCAGCTTCTGTTAACAGGTATAAAAACATACAAAATCATTCTCCCATGCATTTTACAGAAAAAAATTGCCTCTCGAACTGCGCTACTTTTCGGATAAAAGACTATGACAAATGTGGTTTAGTAATTAAGGAGAGAAAAGAAGCACATTCACACCTGTGAATAAACATCAGTAATGGAAATCGGCATAAACAGTGTTTGTTGACAGGTGGTCTTTGTTCACAGGTTTTCGACAATAGATGAAAACTGTCTCTTGTCAGCTGGTCTTAGTTCACAGGGTGGGCTTCATTTGGAGGTTGTCTCGAATACTAGTATGACTTCACCATCTTTTATAAGTTATTGTATTAACATTTGATTATAATATTGCTGGAATAGAAAGCCAGTGCCAAAAGGTTGTTATTTGGTCTGTCAGTCTATCACAGATACCAGTATAGGTCACAAGCGGTAATTCAGAAAGGTACCCGAGCTAGTTTTACAACATTTGTTTTGTGTGTGTCTAAATCCCAGGTACCACTCTTAATTAAAAGGTGCCTTTCTGGAATTCAAGCCTATTTGGGTACTTTTCTGTATACTAACCCTGTAACCATGGCTACCTTTCTGTAGTACCTGGTATAATAGTGCATGGCTTTTGGGAATTTATATGTGTAATGGTCATTTTGAAAGAATCTACCTTGCTTCAGTTGCAGCCTAGAGACATTTATACCCCATCAGCACTTGGGATTGGTATCCGTAGTTGGTCTTTTCAAACAATCAAACAATATTCCCTTCAGTTCTTTGATAGGTTTACAACATCTCCTTCCTTTGACTCTGTTGAGATGAGCTTGGATAGAATTTATTTCTCAGATAGATTTCTCCTGGTATTGAAAATTGCCATATTTATAGGGGTTCAAAGTTTTTTAAATGTCCTCTCAACCTCAAAAGACTCTGTAAGTCAACATCAACACCATTATATGAATCCTTCAAAAAGAAGGCAATGGTTGAACGAATGGAGTGTCAAGACTTCTTGCCTGGCAGTCATGGGTTCAGGTTAGAATTGTGGCTCACCTTGCCCCTTCTTCCAATGCAAGTAGTTAACTCCAAGATTCAGTCATCAAGAAATAACCAATAAAAAGAATCAAGGGTTTAAGTCTACTATCACTGTACAACAAAATTAGGTTTACACTAAAAAAAGAAATTACTCCCATCAGTTATTTTTGAAAGATCACAATGCAATGTACTGATAAATATTGATAAATGATACTGCAGACTTTGAACCCTGACCTTGCTAAATTTCTTAAATAGACTTGTCCATCTTTATATTTTGGGATGGACCATTAGTGAAAATGCAGATTATGATCAGCCAGCATCTGTTGTGGTTTGAAAGGCAGAAAAAGGTTGCTGCCAACAGCAGGGTAGGGGTTAGTGCATGTTCAACTAACAAAATTGAAAAAGATAAAGAAGCATTTCATGAGCAAGCGAACAAACTAATGCCACCTGCTCTTAAGCACTTGTGTACTTTAAATGAAAGTTAAATGTTTAATCATGCCTCTCTGGTTAGAGATAAGAAATTAAGTCCAGGTGAAAGAAGTTGGAATGTCTTTGAGGGCAGGGTCAAGGTTAGAGGAAACCAAATGTATTGTCTTGCAAACCCTGCATGTTGGTATTTACTGCATGCCCAGATAAAAGGCCAGTATCCCACAGAGATGTAAAAGACATGTATCTTGAATTTTGAAATGCTTGATTGTTTAGTTGAAGATAAGGCAGGCTTTACTGATAACCAAAATGTCTGTAGATTATTTATGAAAAACAAATGGCATGGAAAACTCAAAGGCAACACATTGGCATGTAGGGACATTTATTACAAAGTCAATTATTCAGCATACAAGCGTAACCCATGTGTCTTGCATAATTTCTCAATAAATATCTTTTCATGATTTAGTAGTCTAGAGTTATCTCCCTTTATCAAGTTTAAGCAGGTATTCTGTAGATGCACATGTTCTAGTGTTTCATAAGTAAGATAAAATTGACAACATAAATAATAAAAACAGTAGGGAGTTAATAAATAGGTGGAAATAACCTGGAACCTGGATCAGATGTGTGGGAAAAAGTCAGCTGAAGAATTCTGAGTGATATTATTGAGTTAATGCCCTTCAATCAGATGATATCAGTAAAAGTTTATTTTGACATTCAGACAAATAGGCCTTCTGCTTTTATTTTTAGTAGACTGGCACACTGTTAAAAAAACTGTGTCATAACTTTTTTCTAAGACCAGTCTTAGATCTCTGGCTTGTGATTGGTCAGTATTTGAAATCAAACACAATTTTAACCAATGAGATACATCATCTTGTTTTGAGGGAATTTTTTAGCAGAAGTGTTTTTGCAGATTACTTATGTATTATATTCTTATTTGGTGGAGTCTAGATTGAGATTTTAGGTGGACTTTTTTGTCAGTCTTTTTCTAAATCACTGTATCTTAGAACCAATGGTCTGAACAGCCATGTCAGAAATAGAACTAAAGTATGGATGGTTCCTTTACCCCTTTCAGTACCAAAAGAAAAGATTTATACCCTCAACGAAAGCTTTCAAGTAATGCAAGCCCCTACCCGATCCAAACCAAACACTCATATAAGTCTCCACTTAAGCTTAATCAGGCATCTGAGCTGCATATTGGGCCCCCAAAGGATGTTGGGTGGACACCTGAATGATTCATCTAAGATTGTAGTGGAATAATATATCTTTGGAAACAGTGAGGGTATTTTTCTATGTTACGATTATTAGAGAAAGCCAAATTCACAATTCTATCAGGAGGGAGGGAAAATCTGTCATGATAAAATCTGTTGATTTTTGCCTATCTTTTTACAGATACAAAAATCAGAGTCATGCTCACTTCGGAGATAAAACAAGATAAGAAATAACCTGGAAAATCTGTGAGAAAAAAGTAAGTGTTATGATTCATAACAAATAAACAGATATGATCTAATTGTTGAGGGGATAAGACTTTTTGCGGATCTGTTTACAGTGCTGACTTCATTAGGTTTGTGAGAAGTTTTTCCGGTTTTCTGGAGCCTTATTTTACATGCAGGACCACCAAGGATCCAGACTGAGACATTATTTATACAATAAAGCATATTTGTTTTACACTAATTGTACGCTCAAGTTCCTACAAGTTATGTTAACTATGCTTGTTGGCTTATATTCCAGGAGTTCTGGCAAACACTTGTATTTGATTAAAATGATCATTGAAGTCCATAACAACCTCTCAAATTCTGATGGGATTTGAACCTTCGACTTCCAGCGCATGCTTCTGACCTAAGCGATGCGCTACACATGAAATAGTATTAAATAAGCAGAGTGATTCTTGCACACAAATGTCCACATAATGATTGCAGATACACTGTTCATCATGGCCAGCCCCTATCCCTGTGTTCTGTTAACTTGCACGGGTTATTCAAGCCTTTTCTCAAAGAAAACGTTACATATTTAGGTGTTTTTCTCATTTGTTTGTAAAGTCCTCATTTAATTGGTATATAAATCCCTTGATTAACGTTAATTAGGAAAACCTCTTAGGTCAACATAAAAACTGCTACAGCTTTTAAAATTACTGAAGACAACTTTTGAAGATTTTTGCTTCCCAAGAGCCTGTGTACAGAAACAAGAGGAAACAAGAGTCTGGTTTCATGCAGCTACTGTTTTTGCAAGAATTAATAACAACTCACTTGAATTATCCTCTATCAGACGGTACCCTGATACCGAGATTTTACAATGTTTTCCAGGTGGATGTGTAATTGCCGACTTAGCTAATTTTGTTGAAGCAGATTTTCTGTGAAGAAATAAAGATAGTTTCATTAGCTGGAATTCCTTCTAAGACATGCTTTATTGTATTTTATTGGTTGACTCCCATAATTTGTGTTAAGAAACTATGTTAGGACTTCAGGAAAGCATCCATTGAGTAAATAACTGAGAAAACTGAATGGAGCTAGCCGAAAGATTTGTTCGAAATATGAAGAAAATGTTACTCTGGGAAAATTATTATAGGCAATAATATTTTGTCACTGCTCTATTTTTATGCCCCACAAAGGGGCTATGTAACAGTTGCTTTCCTTCTTCATATCACAAGTAACAGTGGAACAGCAGTATTTTACCATTATGCATTTATAGTAGTCGCATTGAATAATTATGTTTCATCTTCTTACTATTTATAACTTGATCTATTGTAACCAGACTTGGAACATAAAGAAGTCATCAGAATGTAGAATGCTTTTTCAATCGGTGTTTTACCAGTTCCTTTGTAACACATACAAATAAATTTCAGTGTCTGTCAAACTGACCAGATTTTACTTGTAGGTTATTTGTTAAAGGAAGTAAGCTTGTCACTGAGGTCAGATTATAAAACTAGGTCACTGGGTCAGATGTGAAAGTACTGTCAAAGATAAATTTGACATTTGTTTAGATTCTTGTCTTATACAATGAAAAACAGGAATAGACTCTGGATTTCAGTTTAAATCCAGTTAGGGGTTGGTCATATTTCCAGTCCCTTTGTAGTCATATTAAAAGGATTGCTGTATTACAGGGGTAGGTTAAAAAAAAAAGGGGCTGTTATGACAAAAAAAAAAAAACCCACACACAAGAAAATGGGTTTTAATAAGGCCATCCTTAAAAAATTGTTTGTTTGCCCTTGCGAAATGATAAAATCCTCCCGACTGACTTTTTTTTTTTTGTATCGAAAGCCAAAATCTTGAAAACTTGCCGTTTTTGTCATTTTCCATCTTTTCGGTATTCTTGGTAGTTCTTTCGTAATAATACCAAACGTTTCCTCACTATGCTTTAAAAAGTGGGTGTAGAAACTTTTTTCCCGAAGGTAGAGGTAAATTGTCAGATTAAAACCATTATGTGAAACAAACAACGCCAGGTTAGTTTTTATTTTATATGCTAATAGTACATTTCTAGAGGATTCTGCAAAGATAACAGACTTCCAGGATCTTGGGGGAGTGCTTGGATAAGAATATTACCTGCGGTGTTTTTCGACATGCGTGTTTCAAGGTTAAATTACCGGGTTTAAGGAAATAAAAATCAGATTATTATATTCAGTAGACATGTTTCAAAACTGTTGTATGCATACTAATTCAAAAAGCTGTCAATTGCTTCCTTTTCCAAAGCTTGTTTCAATATATCACCAAAAATAGAACTTACTATAACATATTTTTCCAACCTATTATTTTTATAATCCAATTATCAGAATATTGAAGAAAATCTTTTACATGTCTCGAATTGAATATTCGGTCTTTTTGATGCCACGTGATTTCGAAAATCAAATAACTAATATACAATAAAGCGTCGGCAAATACAATACAGCTTTATCTTTTATGATGGTTGAGGTTGCAGTTAAAATAATTTATCTGCAAATGTTTGCAAAAATAAATATACTGGGAAAATTACTTTGACAGTTGCTGAAAAATAAATGACAAAAACAAGAACAGGTTGGGAACGATTTTGTTTTATAAAGAACAGTTGAACAACAGTGTTAATTGCTAAATATTTCTTTGCATTTGCAAATTGACTTTATCACCTGTCTTGGTTTGCAAGTTTTATTTACTTTCTGTTACTCCAGGCCACATTTGCCACCTTTGACAAATGCTAAGGACAATTACAGCTTACTTTAGGAAATATATATTGTAGCAACTAAAGGTGAAATAGTTTACATTCTGATAAGAAATAACTCAGTTCATTTGGAAACAATAAAAAATAACCGGTAGGTGCAATTCAATCGAAATACGCCTGATTGAACTTTGTTTTTGATTAGCAGATCGCTTTTACAGGTAATGTTGGTTTCTAAAACTGCAAAAAATCGGGCGGTTCCTGGCTGAATTACCTGAGGATTGTCTTACAATATTATATTTTTTCTGATTTTACTTTCCGACGTGGGCAGAAAAAGCCTGTGGCCTAGGAATTCCGCACCCCTACTGCTGAAGCTCACTCTGCGGGAACCCCACCAATAATCGTGCCCAAAGCCGCCAGTGATCAGTTTTGTCATAAGAAATGAATGAAAGATTTTATTGATAAGACTATAATCTTTTAATTTGCCAAATGGACATCAAATTGTATCTATTTAGCGTAAAAAAGCAAACCAGAAGTTTGGTGCGGTCGAGTTCACTATTGGTAGTCTTGGACATTTGCCAAGGCCATGGACCCATATCCAAGGCCTTTGAAATTCCCAGAAATCGCAAAGTTTCGCGGTCACGATCAGGGAAGTTTATTTATTTACATGACCACGTGTTGGTTTCGAACACTTTCAGGTTAATAGTACGGCGAAAATAAAGTAATTTTGTTTTGAAATTAAAAACATAGCTGGAAATGCTATTGTATATTTACACTCGTCCTTTATATCATCTAAACACTAACGGAAATATCAAGCATAATGAACTCATACGAAAGTCCGTTGTAAATGTAAGCAAATGTTCATGTTTGAAAAACGAGGTTTTTTTGGTCAACATTGGTTGTAGAACATCGTAATTGGTTTGAAAATATGAATTAATAAATCTATGACCTAAACATGACCATATTTCCCTACTCAACGACATTAGATGAAACTTTGCATGTCTGATTCTGGTAAACATATTGTAGTAGTGGATCCAAATCTAAAGTGTTCTTGATTGGAAATACAAAATTCAAAATAGCGTTATTTAGAGTTTTGGAAGCCAGAACTAAATGTTAGACCTGGCAATGTCAAAGAAGAACTTCCACTCAATTTGAATATATAAACATTTTGTAAGTTCCGCATAATTAAATTAAATTTTTACAGTGGTACAAATTAATTTCCCTATGTTGAAGTTCAAATTTTATAGATTTTTATGTGAACCTGTTCCTAACCTGGCCGGTCAAAATAAGCTCACTCGGACACTGAGTTGTTTGACATTCTATAGCTTAATAACTTCTTCAAATTTACGGTTTGAATGATTTTAAACACTATTAAAGCACTTTGAAATACTGTTAAGCTCTTTGGCGCTGGCTTTTGGCTAAAATGATAATGTGCAAACCTCCCCCATTCAGATGTAAGCAGTTTAATTTAACCATTCTACAGTGGTAATTGCTAATAGCCAATAGGTACAACAACAGAGGAACTATTAAGACAAGAAAGGTGCAAAATTAAATGTACAATATGTCAGCTATTAATCTAAGATACAACTACATGTCAATGTATGTACCGAGTTAATACCGAGTTAATACAACATCTATAAAACTATCTGAAAATCCAAAAAAAAACAATTAAATAAAAAAAAAAAAAACCTACCTACCTACCTACGAATCTGAAAAATGGTAGCGTTAGGGCAAACAAACAATTTTTTAAGGATGGCCTAAGCAGAGGGTTGTAATATATCAGTATCAAGCTCTTGATTGGCCTCGCTTGGTAGCTAGTACAAACTTCTTCACTTGAAAAGTGGTTGATTGAAGGTAGGGTAATGGATTAAATTAAGCATTTTTTAAAAATTTAATAACATTTGATTAAGATAACAGATTTCATCTTATGTTAGATTTACCTGCTGTTTTTAGATGCTTTTCAAGGTTCAAACCTAATGAAAGTAAACAAGGGTGAAATTAACATTTTCAAAAGTTGTATATCTAATCAGCTGTCAATTGTTCCTTTCCCAAAGTGGTTTCATGCAATCATAAAGTTCTGTCAATTTCATCCTTTCCGTTACCTGTGAATAAGAAAACATCTTTTAAATTGAAAGCCTAGATGCTGATTTTTAACTATATATAATAAACAAAACAATACATTATTTTATGATGTTGATTGCAGAATGATCTGAAATGGGCAAAAAAAATCAATAAAAAATCAAATGAGAACATGGGAAATTAAGTGAAGCAGGAACCACCGGTTCCCACATATCCTGTCATTGCAATGCTTTATCACCTGTCTGTTTGTTTTATTTACTTTCTGTTACTCCAGGTGCCACTTTGATACACCTGGAAAGCTGAGGATATATGCACAGGTGAAAGCCATTTATGAGTAATTAAACAATATAGGTAGGTGTTTTCATAGACTTTCTGTTTTTTGCAGATTTTCACAGATTCTCACAGGAAAATGTGATGAAAGAGGAAAGATAAGTTTCTTGGTAGAGGGAAGAAGGCTCAGGCTGAATTGACCAAGCAAAGTAACCCACCCCACCCCAAGGGCCCAACCCCAGTGATGGGTTTTAGTTCAGACACAGGTAGTTCTTACAGTAATTACATGTTAATTGTTTAATAACAAAGGTCAGAAGTCAAGACAGTATTCTTGAATTCCTGACAATGTTGATTTTGAGCCAGTGAAGTGCCTCCAGGTCATGGCATTATTTAGTGAAGTGATTAAAGGTCAAACATTTACGTAATTTTGTTTAACTAAGTCCCCTTTAGAATACAAGTGTGATGGTTAGAGGCATTGAACTCGAGAGTATTACAGATTTTAAATACATGTATATATTAAAACTGATGAGATGATCATGTAATATGTACTTTTGATTTATTTCAGGTTATAGGATGAGGGTTTGAATCCCAACAAAAATGTGTAGGCATTAGTCTGACCTCCAGAAAGGTGTCGTTTCTCCAAGTCATGAAAGCCTCTCTTTGTGTAAGTGGAAGAAGTTTACAGTCCTACCAGAAAGTCTTCAGTTTTGTGAAGTCATCATCCAGATAGATGTACCGTGTATGTTGGATATTGTATGTTGAAATGTCTGTAGAAGTTATAATCTAACAGCATTATGGGAGAAATGCTGGGGTCGGCTATAGAAGCTTCAGGGCTAAAAGATTCGGACCTTATAAATTAAGTAAAGTAAAGAAATTTTATAATGACTTTCATTCTAAGAATAAAAGAAACAATGCCTTTTTATGTAAGGAAATAAGGAAAATGGTTGAGGACTAAGATTTTAGGTCTGTAGGTCAGTAAACTATATTTTCAGTATAATTTAATTATTCCAGTTGATTTGACCAATGGATTTGCATTTATAGAACTTAATAACATGTTTATAAGTGTCATTAGATGGCTGGCTCTGTTTATTTTTGTATCAGTAGATCAAAGTTACTTTAGCATTATAATTGAATTATTTCCAATGAAGCCATAGTTCTAGTCAGTGCAGAGATATTTAGTATTGTCATTATGTCCATTTTTGTGTCAGTAGGTCAAAGGTCAGGATTACAGTTACTTGAGCAATATAATTGGAGCGCCAATGAGTCAATGGTTGTAGAACATGCAAACATGTACCAGTGATTAGATGACTTTTTTTAGGTCAAAGGTCTGGGTTGTTGTTAGCATTCCTTATATAAAATTAGTTCCACACAGAAATAGGTTAATAATTTTGTCTATTCGGGATTGTTGTGGTATTCTATAGTGTAACACCTATTCAAACATTATTTTAGTTTTTTTTTGCAGTGGACCAGTTTACCTAACCATCATTCCTGTGAAGAACCAGCAATACAGACCCCTATCCTCCGTAAGAAACTGCCAATTTTCTCACATAAACAGACATGATGGAAAGCAGGCCTTGGAGCCATTAACTTCTTACATACATGGTTAGAAGTTCCCTTCAGATTACTTGCAAATTCTGATGGAAAAGGAAGAATCTGAACAGCAAGGTAAGAAGTATATGAAGTAATCCCTAAACCTTTCAGGGTTTAGTAATTGGTACTATTATAGCAAAGACGCCATAGGCAAGCATGTATTGCTCACAAATAAAAAGAAATCTTTGGCATTAAAGATAAATGGGGTTGGTGAAATTATTTTTATACAACAAAAATGTGGAGCCATTATCATTAAAATGTAGTTATCTGTATGGAAAAAAAAAAAAGACGAAGCATAACTCTATGCCTCTTCAGGAAAAAATCAAAATATCTTGCTTGATTCTGCTTGCACCCAGCTTTTATGCGCAAGATTTTATACGTTTTAAAATTGGATAAGACCGATTTTCGAGGAAGAAAAAAAACTTGCCATGTGATTCTTCTATGTAGAATGAAAATTGCCACTTTATTTATTTTTACATTAATATAAATTACAGATAAAACTGATATTATAGAATGTAAGTGAAAAACATGTCATTTTGTAATTTACATGTTGTAAAATGATTCAAAGACCCTTTTGAAATATTTTATGACCCAATAAAATTGTGTTTGCATGTGCCAGATATGCATGCATTTGATGCTTTTATAGGCGGGTAATGCCAGGTTGCACTTATTTATTACCCATGGCACATAACATGTTAATTACACAATTATGTTGGTACATGCCAAATCCTGTATTTGATCCATAATTGTGGACTAAATGCTTTTAAGCCATCAATGGTCATGGTTTTCTGGAAACTCTGTATAGAGATATAGAGATAGTATTCTATATACCTTGCTTGCTCGTCTGAAATTGATGTTTTCTGTTTGAATTAAGGTAGTGAATTATGTAACATACATAATATATTTTCATAGTTTTCCAAACTATTGACTCTGACCCTGTGGAACCTGTCATTTTTTCAGTTTGGATGGTACTTTTTATAAGTCACACTGGGTGCTCCGAAAATACAGTTTTGGAGAAGTAATTAGACTTTGATCTGACTGTGTAGATGGTTTGGTTTGCTCAAGAATTGTTCAGGGGCGCAATAGGCATGCTTGGCATATATTTTTTCTGTCTGTTTGTGTATCTGTTTGAAAGGTCATTTATGGTCTAGCTTATCTACTAGTAGAAAAGTTAGGTCACAGTGTAAGTTGATGTTCTTGAGTGTGATACTAGACTTGAGTAAATCCACAGGTTCATATTCAGGCAGTTCTTTTATTTGTGCCTAGTAAACATGGCACATAATAATCCAACTATCTGTCCACTTGTTTGTTCGTCTGTCTGTCCATCTTAAACAATTATGCCTCACTTAAAAAAGGCTTTTAAGTCAGTGAAACTAAACACAAATCTTGAGCACTGTTTGAAGGTGTATAGCATGTAAAGTAAGGCCCATACGATTAAGGTCAAGGTTGGTGCAACTTTATGGGCTTTTGTCACTTAAATTGACAGTGGTTACAACTTGTACCAGTTTTTAATTTTCTTGATATTGCTAAAAAATTGAAACATTTTTTTAAAACAATTTTATAACATTTGAACAAATTAGTCATATTATATTTCATCAATAATTTTGTACTCCCATTCTTGTGATGGAAATGGAAAATTTAGATTTTGCAGATTGTATAGTAACATCAAAGTTCTCTGAGGTGCCATATATGTGCAATGTATGTGTCTGCACTGAGCGTATGTCCCATGAAACTCTGTAAACTCTGTTAACTAACACATGTGCAAGGAAAAGACTGGTGTCAAACGGTATGTATTATACAGCCCTGTCTGAATCATTTTAAATGTCATACATTCACTATGCCCATCCTTTATTCCAATTACTGAACAATATTACATATGCATGTTTTTCTTTAAGTGGAGAAAATGATTTTTTTTCTCTTTTCTGTGCTATGGGAATTATTATTTTATGATAGATGTGGTACATAAATTGTTTAGGATGGGATTTTTATGTTATTTTTTTTATTTGAAGTGTATGCAAATGTAATATGTAAATAATAAATTATGTCTGTTTTATTCTTATACCACAGACCTCAATAAAAGTTCGAAAAACAGCTACTACAAAGGGATGAAATGAGTAATTAGGGCACCTGATCAAAAGGGTTTAAACTCCTATGTAGGTAATCCTTTGATTATATTGCCATAGCGACATTAAAACTCATTGAATGTTATCTCTTAACATCGTCATGGAAATTGATTTCTAACAAGTGTGAAATCACCCGAAACCCACATCAAGCAGTAGTTGACAGGGTTTTAACACTGCCAACAAAATTTACAAACAATTTTAATCCTTTGAAAATTAAATTATATCATCTGATGCGAATCAGTTTTTATCTACTTTTTTAATCCGCTATGTCACTGTAGAGTTTTAATAATTATTTATTAGTGTTTTCATACGCTTTTCTTTACAAGTTTGGAAAGATGATACAGGCCCTTCATAAAAGCTTCGCTCATAAAAAACATGTGATCAGTAAGTTATTAAGATAAGTTGATAATTCGGAAATAACATAAATTGTTTGTGAAGCCTATATCATCAAAGAGAATATGTTTTATTACACATTTGCTATGTCATGTTTTAATAGAATAAAGCAGATCAAATAGGTGGTAACAACATTTTCAAAGACTTTTAAAAACATTTAATATATACCAGAATGTTTTGTCAAGATACTAACAAATATGAATGTAGTAATTCTTTTTTTCTTTGATCTTGTTTATTTTGTACATTTTATATATGTTCTTAACTTTAAGACGGGTTTTTGCCAGTACTTTGTAGTATTTTAGTAGTACATTTTGTAGTAAGATATTCATAAAGTTGATTAAAACAATGTCAGCATATACTTTTCTTTCATATTTTTGGCACTTCTTGATGAAAAGGTGTTTTCAGAAACCTTTTCTTACATCATTGAAAGAATGCTGTACTATATTTTGATATAGCATGATTGTACTTTCAATTTATAAAACAGCATTTGAGGAATATTTTTATCCCTGTATCCTCCACTTCTTGAATTTGTGTCAGCTCAATATCTCCTAAATCACTTGATGGGTATGAATGAAATTCTGGCTAAATGTTCACCTGCAGAACCCATGAACTTGGCACTGGAAATCAAACATTCATCTATAAAATTGGCGTGCCACTACTTCAGAAAGGCCTTTTCTTTGACCATATGAACAGATCAGTAGCTTTATTTGCCTTTTAGAAATCCATGCTGTGCACCTTTAAGAGAAAACTACACTCTGTTACATTAATTCCTTCAATGTTCCTATTTGCAGCAGGTGATATAGCTGCCTTGTTCGTATAAATAATGGTCAATTTCCGTTTGAAATGTTTGTTATATATTTTTAATGCTGTTCCAACTGTATTTTGGTCATTTTTACAAGCAGGCAGTTTACCATTACCATTGTTCCTGGGAAGAACCAGTACTAAACTCCTGTCGTCTGTAAGAAACTGCCAGCTTTCACACATAAATGATCGGTAGCAGGGCTTGGACTCGTGACCCTCAATGTATGAGAGGAAATAGTGATTTCAAGTCAGATACTCGATTGGCCACAGAGGATTACCAATTTTACTGGTATACGTCTTTAGTTCATACTAATCTATTTTAGTTTGATTTTGAAGAAAGCTTGTAGCGTATCAAGTCACTCTCAGTCCACTTCCTGTCAAAACCATTACTGGTGTCATATGAGGTATGGTCATGACCCCAGTGGGGCTTGAACATGTAATCTCCGTGATGATTGGTAAAACTTTATTGTTACTAATAGGAGTTGCAAATATCTTAACATCCAAAGTGATTATGGGACTTTAATGAGAGGAAGTTTTTAGAGAAAAAATTCATGTGGGTGTTAAGGGGGTTGGGTAGTAAGATGAGGGCTAAACTATGGAAAAAAAACATTACAGAGTTAATTTACTGTCTTTAACTAACTTAAGATAAAATTGTATAATTATTTAGGAAGCATGTAACTTTCCTGATAACATTTTTTCTACAAAATGTCTTGTATTATGTAAAAAGAATTGCCCCCTACGATGGTACTTTATTTTTCATGTTTGAAGCCATGATACTTGTTAATTTGTGGTAAGTTAAAGAAATATTTGCAACACATGTTCAGTTTGAGTTTCAGTAGTACAGGAAGTTCACTAGAAACGAACCCCTAGGGAATCTATTATACAGTACGCTTGTACTATT
>JAFMSR010000005.1:31358047-31553079 GCA_022818135.1 Saxidomus purpurata | reverse complement strand
ATTAACATATCACGATGTTTTGCATTAAGTAATATTCAATGTGCCATATGACGTTTAATTGGGAGAAAAACATATTCATTAGAATAACATATTTTATGCAAGAGGTAGCAAAGAGAAGTGCACAGAACAATTTCAATTTGTTATGAGCCATTACTCATTTTGTAGCCGCAAACATTTTAGTGTACAATTGTCGGAAAATAGTAAACAAGAACTGCATCAAGTAGTGTAAAGTCCATCAATAATTATCATCAAAAACATAAAAGTTAAACTGGGATTTTATATAATTTTGTACAGAACGTATCCGTCAAAACTACAGCAACTTTCAGCTTTAAACAAGAGTTGTAGGTGATGTGTTCTTCAAGTATGGCAAAAAAATGGACGTCAAAGATGACCTTGACATAAGCATTGTACACTTCACCTGGCTCTACAATCCTGATCAAGTTCTTCAGAAGTTTAGTAAACAGTAAGGGTTGTTCAAGTTGAGACAGGTGCTCACGACAGAATGAGAACTATGGGGCTATACGTTTCATCCGCGCCGGCAAATACCGGCATACGCCTGTCTATTAATTTCAATCAGGTGCATTATTGGCAAATAGGACAATTTCATGTTGTTCAACTTTTTCAGTACCTTGGAGATGCTGATATTTTACTCTGGAATACCCAGCACAATCGGATCAAATTCAGATGTGAATCCCTTATGCTTGCACTGAAAAAAAACAAAAACAAAAATCATCTGAAACTAAAAATTATTTTCTCAGCCACCAAAAGTCGCACAAAAAACTCAAAGATTCCAAACAAGCCAACCAGTGGTTAAATATTTAAGCTTGTATTGGAAACAGATTTGTGACAACCTATTTCCTGCAGACTTACAATCCATACCACTGTACCACTCAAGGTTAGGTACATCAAGCCCATCAATATCATCTTCAATGTTATTGAAAGCAATACAGAGAATTAGTATTATGGTAATCTATAACCCTTTAACTGCTAGCAGGAAGTGGTTCTGGATCCATGCAGTCTGATCATGATCTGCACTTTTCATTACTCAGTCAATAATCTTTTTACTGAACACCCCTTCAAACAAACTAAAGTACTGCCCAACGTGAAAAATGGACAAGTTAATTCTAAACATATACATGTAGTAGGATAAGGGTTAATATTTGAATGTAATCAAGCTAATTTGCCTGATTTAACTCAGGTGAGCCTATTTGAAAATGTTAGCAATTATCTGAAACAAGGTCTCCAGGGGACACAATGTTTCCATTTAGCTTGCTACACCCAGATCAAATTGTTCAGTCACAAATATCAATATTTTTAAATGAATCCCTGATAATCTATTTGAAATTTATGCAAATGAGATCCTTGTGTGAAAAATCAATGCCCTCTCTTGTGACTGTCTTCCATCACAAAACACTTCTTCTACAAGCTGTCTGTCATTTCAGAGTTTTCTGACATGGTCATTTCCCAAAGGATTACCGTAATGTTTCTTTTAAGCAACCATGCAAGATTGCTTACAAATTGACTTTCAGGCTCTCAGTATCTTTTATCAAAAATTTAATAACTTTGTGATTTTTTTTTCATCACTTCAAGAATAAAATGGATTAGGCAAGCTAAGGGATGGTTTTAAAGGTGCATATTCAAACTCTGGTTGTTGCCTTCAAAATTATAGATGGACAGATGATAGATTTCCCTACACTGTCATGTGATAACAAGTCATAATATTTAACACTTTAGATGCTATAGTCAACTGTACAAAATAAACTTTTATCTCTATGGTTAAATACCCCTTAAAACCTGTCATATGGTATACATGAAAAAAAAATCAGTGACAATTAATTATATTCTAATGCAATGATTGAATCAGACTTTGAGAATGTGTAAAATGTCAGTGGTCAAATCAGTGTCAGAGTTCCCTACTGGGCCATGTGTCACTTTCACTGATATCTGCCATAAACAAATGGACACGAGTGACCATCAGACAGGAAACACTGGCCACTAGTACACTTACTATCACAAGAAACCCATTGGGAGAGAGGCAATGAGCCACGATGATTTAATGAGGTCTTCAAGCACCAGCTGTCTGGCAATGTCAAATAAACTTATTGGTCAGTTAAGACTAAAAATAAACACTTTCTACCAAATATATGCAATAAACAACCGTAAAATGAAAAATCTAACCCTGACTGAAACTTGTAACAAAAACAAACAGAACTTTTACCCTACAGGGCTTGCAAAAAAGTGCTTTCCAATCTGTCAATTTGTATCACTTGTATAAAAAAAGAGAAAAACTTGCATATATATATAGCACATGTACATTTTATCTGCTTCACTCTTATAAAAGCACTCAAGTGTATCGTAAAATTTTCTATCAAGCAATTTCTCACCTTATTTCAATCTATTTTTCTCCGTTAGCTATTTCATTCTAATAGAGTAAAATAATAACATAATAAAAATAAAATAACATTGATGATATAATTTTTTTAATGTATCGCCTATGATAATGCAAATTTTGTTTTTATTCCAAGGTTTCTATTTTCTCCTTCCTTATCAAAATCAGTGTCTTCACAGATAAGATAATATCTTACGGGGGAAATTGGCGCTAAAATTTAACTCAAGAGTTTTAAAAAATGAAGTCAAACTGAGATTACATCAATGTAGAGAGACGGCTTTCCATGTACAAAAGCTTGGGTTTCTTTGAGGAAAAAAATGAAGCTGAAATATATAGATATAACAACCCAAAAGCACTTTTAGCAATAAAAGTTCGTTCCAGATCTAGTAAGTGTATTATTTATAATACTGTGTTTATGAGTAATAATGCACTATATATCATAAGATTTTAGGTGCATCTCCGAGTGCATTACCAACAGCTCCCAGAACCTGTGCTTTTCATTCTGAAATCTCTACTTAATCACTTTGACTGTGATAAATTAACAATCCCTGTCCATGCCCATTAAAACTATTACAACTGGTTCATTACTGTCACCATGTCTTGTGTCAATTAGTGACCAATTCTCATTGGCTATACAAAGGTCATGTGATTTATATCTTTCCTGCTGACCCAATGAGTTAACAACCCTCCCATTTTCAAATTTACAACTAAACTACATGAAGGCCTGGACAGGTACCCTAGTGTGTCAATAAATGATAGATTGAAGTTTGTTTTCACTGCAATTTCTCAAATTTCTTCCCAACAAAATTCCATGACCCCTCTAATACACTTTCTCCATTCAGAAAGATAGCCACAATTAATGGCAATGGGAACAATTTTATGGCCAAGCAAAAAAAAACCCAACATAATCAGAATTTACAAGTGTTTGTAACAGAAAAGGGGATTTATCAAGAAAAGATTCTCCTTCCCTTATCCATCTTGCTTTTAAAATATCTTACATAGATCGTGCATACCAACCCTTTTAGGCAGCTGGTAGCAGTTTACATGCGTGTAGTGGTGCATTTGCCAGCTAGCCTAGATGTTGCAAGTTTGTATCCATGTTCTTCAACCTGTGATGAAATAAGTGCAAGATTTTCAATCTCTTTAAAATCAGCTATGAGGGAGATTGAGAACGGTAGGTAGATCAGAACAATGTTTCATCTAGAGGGGAAAAGCGTTAGCCAAGAGGACTCGTGGATGACTAACCATTATTGTACCAATCGTTCGTAGAAACTAAATAATTATGCTGAAACGGCCATTCAAAATTACTAAATAAGAAATTTACAAGTGCAGAAATAGTACTAACATGAACTTTTACATGAACTTTTTTGAAATCGAGCTTGCACCTATAGCTCAAGTGCTGTATGCCGAACCTGTAAGCATTCAATAAATGAGAACAGAGTAGCTTTATAGTATCTTTATAGATTCTCATCAAAATTGTGTTAAATGTATGGGCAAGCGGGTACAATTCTCTCCTGACATCAGCTGTTTGTACGCATTTCATTCAAATTCAATAATGATTTAGGGTACGATCGAGACATAATTTTATTAAAAGCAGCTTGAAAAGTGCAATATTGCGATTTTTCTTATTCTTTATTTCCATTTAATGTAAAGGTTGTTCAGCACACCATTTTATGACCGAAACTATTGTAAAGAGATGGGTGGGTGTTGTCAGTGTTAAAGTACAAGTACGGTAAAGAACATTTACCAGTTTATGCACAATATTAAATAAGATTTGATTAATGTTGCAGATAAATTGCTCTTTCATACTCTGTTATTGAAGGTCAATAACCAAATAATTCAACAGTGTTATCCTTAAATTCAAAATCCCTATCTATGAATCAGCGAAGACCCAGACATTTATCAATGAATGAACTGACCCTCCTACAGAATGACCTGTCTAAACTGACCACCAACTGACCAGTAATTATTGCAGGGAGATGATGGGGATTTGATGTGAAGAATTTAGACCTGACCTCCTGGGGTCATCTTCTCTTGACCAGTGATTTGGTTTGTTATCTATGACCTGGCCAAAGGGTTCTGACCAGGCCAAACAGGGGTCTGACATATGTCGCCATTTCTTAAATCCTACGAGACATGATTTTTATGCAATTTTTTTCCTTGCAAGAAGTTGTTCACTGTTCCAACCATCTGGCTGTTTTTTCTCTCTACTTTTTTAGATTTGAAAAAAAAATCTATGCATTTTAGTTTCCAATCAATTTCATGTCCAACTTGCATATACTGAGTATACAGTGAATGTATCCGGGGTATTACAAAATAAATGCACAAACAGTTATGATGGCATCAGAAAAACTGATTTAATTATAATAGATCCCCATCAAAAACCCCTTTTATCCCACTACTTTATACATATAATTAAGGACCCACACACTGTCACCTGCACTAGGCAACAGACATAAGGATCATATGCAAATTCTTAACATGTATAAAATTTGATAAATGAATTAAAAGTTAATGCCTGAATTTGTACTTTTACATTTAATTGTTACTTCTCTACCATCATAGATCATTATCATTCCTAGGATCAGCGATTCTCGAGTTTGAATATCACTTGTTACCTATTTCCTCAATGCAAGCGCTTAGGTATTAACTTTTGGAATGCGCTGCAAGAACTTGACAGTTACCAAGACATCCCTGTTACTCGGGATTTTCCACCTGAATGACCATAAGTAAAGTTAGTGAAAGGGCAAGGGTTCAAACCTTCTACCCGAAGATAAGTCAGGCATTTTACCACAAAGATCATGGAACTTCTCTGCTAATTGCCTATATATTGATGCATTTTGAAAAAAAAAAAAAAAATTTTCCTTAGATACTTTTAAAACCGGTTATTTTTTTCCAATTAGATAGTAAACTTCAAACATTAATGGACATGATATAAGTTTCAGACTTTACCACACCACAATTTTGATAGATTACATGGTTGTTAATTTTGTTTAATCTAGTGGAAATAGGGCACATTTAAATTTTGAAACAGTGATGTCATTTCTCTTTAGATAACCATTTAGATAATCTTAAACTATTACTTCATTGAAAGGCCATGACCTTAGCACCCCCAAGTCACTCTGACCAGGTCCTACCCACTGCTCACTGAACCCAACTCTGACCATTTCATCTAAGAGATATGACACAAAATAACCCTAATTGACAGAACATTCAAAATGACAAAATAGCTTAATTCTGTTTTATGATCAACCCCCAAGGCTCGAAATCTACTTTCTGACAGTTTCATTCACCTTTTTAACATCCTATTTAGGTGGTAATAAAATTCAAGCAACATTCTTCAATTACTTTAATCATAATGTGTGCATTTCAACAAACTCAGTCATTTTCGCTCTTATTTGGGACACTTTAAAAGACAGTGTATTAGTAATTTTCCACATAAACAAATACAATTCGGGTGACTTTTCAACCGCATTCTGCTTCGATAAGCTGCATGATTAAAACATTTAAGAACTATGGGGGAATTTACCTTTACAGAAATCTGACTTAATCATTCGAACGAACAGCAATTATCTTACAACCTGTAAATACACCTGTTCGAAAAGAATAGGCAATGATTTTGTGCTTTTTAGTCTTTTCAATGATAGTTATTGTTACTATTATTATCGCTTTTATGTTTATTTTGGCATCGAAACTTGCGACAGGCACAACAACTACAATTATGTTTACGATTAATTGTAAACTTTATTTACAGCAACCTGGTTATTATCCCACACGTTTTAACACACAAACACTGATAACAATACTTATTTACTTATATAATCGCACCGAAAGCGGGGGAGGCGACAGAACATTGTCGCTGTATTAGAATTAGGTCACTCGCTCGTGACCAACAGGAAGATGTTACTAACATACGAAAGGCTATGAAAAGGTGCTTGACAAACAAAAATAACCTTATTAAATCACACCCCTGTATTTACCGATTTATTTACAAGTACTAGTCAACTTTTCAATTTTCAAACCCACCTATAGTATACCTATTCATAATGACTTTACAAAATATTTGGTTTCTATTCAAGTAGATTTATCAATTCTGTTACCACTTTCAAAATATCACATAAATACTACACTTGATCACCAACAAATTCTATTTTCAATATTTGCAAATACAATGTACTAGTACTCGTCAAACTTTAATCTTTGAAAATCAAGTGTAAACATAAAACAAAAATTGACAAAACAATACAGCTTTCATTACTTACTCTTGTACCAGAGATGGTGCAAATTTTCAGCTTTTTTTTACATTTACAAAACGACTGCTATCCTGCTTGTAACCTTTTTCCTTACGATCTAACGAGCCTGAGGAGGGAAAACAAGCAGGGATGGCTGCTGGTTCAAATATATAAATGGGTACTGATCCAGTAGGGAATGGTACTTCAGTGACTAGGAGGGGCGGGGGAGGGGGGGCAGGAGGAATATATTTGAACCGATCAAAGTTTACTCTGGCAATGACCTTTTGAATATAATTTTTCTTGACTACATTTTTTTATTAACCCTTATTCTGCTTAACTTCTAAAATGGACTTGTCTATGTATCAACCTGGACTGTGCCATTATCAGATTCAGTTTAATCAAAGAGAATCACTTGGGATAAGAGTATTATAGGAAACAGGTTTAGGTAAGGCTGTTGTGGATGCACTCACTGAATCAGGATGTCGTGGATGCACTCAGTCAGCCTGTCGTGGATGCAATCTGAACGAAAGAGTAGGGTATGGAAGAAATCTAACAGGGTGAGAAAGCTTATCCTCTTTTCCCAACAGTTGTTAACAACCTGACAAATTGCTGGAGATTCAATAATATGGAAGACATTAGCAACCTGGTTATACTAATTAACATTTCATGTACAACTTCATTAACAGAATCTCTCTAAGTTTCCCACACTGAAAAGTTCCCACCATGGAAAGGTGTAAAGAGGACCTAGGAACTCCACAGTTTATTAACTTGTGAGCCAATTAGCCGTCAATTACAACAACACGTTTGACTCTGCGAGCGAATCCTTTAACAGGATTTTTTACCGAACCATCTTCGTCTTAACAAGACAGTTGATGGCGAAAAGAGTAAAAGCTTTTGAGGATAATTCGATTTCTAAGAAAAAAAAATCGTAAATTTTACTGAAGGTTTTAACAGGTTTCATGGGAAAAACTAAAATACAACCCTCTCAGAGACTTCTTTTAATGTAATTTCAAAATGCTTGAAATCTTGTCATCAAATTAAAGTCAATTAGTACACGTCCAATTATATATTGCCATGAACAAAATATGGGCGTATAATTTATACTTTTATAGCAGTTTGTGGATTTCTTTAAACTGTTGGGCATACCCACTGTACTTGTTAACTGGTCCAAGGGAAGTAACCATGCTACTCATACAACAAGTTATGAAATTGCTATGAAAGAGAACATATCTACATATTATTACGATAGGGTTATCCTACAGGTCTGCTGCACAACACTGTCAAATTACTCTGATCAACTTAACAAATACAATGTATTAAAATCTAAATCAAGACCAAATAAGGCCTAATGACTAGGCAAAATTTCTCTAGTCCATTGTTTGCAATAATTTCACTGCATTTTAAGTTTTTTTAAACAGATTCTATATAATGAAACTGAGAAAATGAAATGCCTGCAACAAATCTTCTATAGTTATTTCCTTACCCAAGGCCACTAGCCCAAATGATCATGTTCCATCCCAAGTTAAAGTCAAGACCCCCCCATGGGTCCAGTCATAAGCCAAGCCAATACTTTTTTCTGCAGTATTTTTATATTAGATACAATTGTCCTGGACAATCCTATATATTTAAAGAAGTCATCTAGACCTACTTTTATAGCAAGCTTTTGTATTATTTTAAATACAAACGTAAGCCATTGACACACACAGACAGGAAGTTCTCATAACTATGACCATTTACTTACGTCTGCTGCACAATGTATACATAAAATGACCAGCAGTGGAATAAAACGTCTTTATCTTTATAGGCTATCTAACAAAATTTCTGATTATGACAGGAAATACGAGTTTATCATTAAAGCGATTACAATCTTCCGTATCTTCTGTTAACGGGTAGATTATCACGTAGTGTCACCACAATCGCCAATAAAAACACTTACACTTTTGTGACACTATTCAAACTGACATAAGAACGATGACAGGATGCTGGGCTTTTTTAACAGGATTATCAATTGATAAAAAATCAAGGATGATACTAAATATACCAGTCTTCTTCCTCCAGTTTGCCACATCATCATAATATTACAAAAAAAATTTGGGAAGGGCTTTGTAAAGCTATGACTTTATTTGCAATCCAGAATGGGGGCAGGTCTTGCACTACAAAAACTAAATGCTTTGTATCAAAAAATAGTTAGAACTGGTAAAGAATATACGGTCGTTTTGCATTCCAGTTGTATTAAGTCAAACAGGTTATCTATGGGTCTTGCGTCAAATCCCCTCTCAACCAGTAATGTGTGGGCCTTAATAGGTCAGTGGTTAGGACGTTAATTTCCAGAACAGGAGGTCCTGGGTTCCAAACTTGTCAGTCCACCTAGCTGTAAATGGGTGATGACATCTGGAATGAGTTTTCAGGAGCGATTCGCAATCAAACTAGAATAACTCCTTATATACTTAATTATGTACCAGGTACGTGGTCTCTGAACTTTGTGGACACTTTCTTGCATGATGCCCAAAAACCTTGGCTGTTAATGAGTGCACTGGTGATAAGTCTGGCTTTCCTTTATGCATATACTTAGCTCAAAATATCTTCTGTACTTAAAAGTAACTAATGTATTCAAATACTATCACAACTAGAAATTGAAAGAACATTAAATTTCTTTTCATCTCAGCCAAGTTTTACTGGATATCATCTAAAGACAATAAAAAAATTTCTTGGGTTCTGGAAAAAACAATTATCAGTACTTTTTCCATAGTGAATGCATGTTCTACTTACCAAGTTTTGGGCAAATGTTCAAATTTAACTGGAATTAAGGGAAAAACTCTGATATATCTCACATATTCTTATATTTTTTAAAAGAAAGGCAAGGGCATGTTTAATTGAGGAGATCTCTTCAAATTGTATCATAAACTTTGCCTGTAAAACCATATATCAAGCAGAGCAAAACGATAACTTTAATTGTTTTTTTATTCATCAATAGACTTCTAGATAAAACTGATAAATTATCAAAAAAGCTTTGCTCCTTTGACATTAAAATTGTTACTGAATTAATTATGCACGTTTTATCAAAGTAGTGGGCCTGAGGCTACCCTATGGCTCTGATTGTACAGTTGTCGCGTGTATGTAATATGAATATTAACAACGCCTCAATGCCCGCAATGAATTGTTGGAAAAAGTTACTGACAGATAAAAAACACGGCAGATGGCCCTAATTGTGATTGCGGCACACAGCTCGGTAGGCATGCGATAGTCATAAAGCATGATAAAGATCTGGCTAGTTTTTATATCAAAGTTCAACATTAGTGTCTTGTTGATGGTAATTTCTACATCACTACATCCAATTATGGTCAAATTAGACTTATAGTGAAATCCTTTGATTGACAAAAGTGTAAATTTGATCTCTAAATGCACACTTAGGAAGATTGCCTCTGGGGTCTTGTTTGTACCATGCTTCTGCTGCCGTATTTCTTTCACACGTGCTCTGTTTATTTCAAACATCAACTAAACATCAAAAGGCTTCAACAATGGGGCTACAAGTTTCATCTGTACCCGGGTATATATGTTTCATATTATCTGCAAGGTGGTCTTGATATACTAGCATACGCCAGATATACTCCGGTGTGGATGAAACGTATGTAGCCCAAATGGAAAAACCTCAAAGATTTTATGCACATTTAGATGCAACTGCAAGTGGTTACCACAAATAACCAGGCACCTGTATTAAACAGCCTATACTGCTGCAGTCCAAAATATATTTTCATAACAGATACAGCTGTGTAAAGTGGCCACCTACTGACACTGACCACTTTCAATGCATCTATTGACTGGCTAAATTACACAAGTTTGACTGTTTTAATAAATACAGTCCAACCTTCTCGAACTACACCTCCCTAGAGCAACAACCTTTATAAAAAGGCACACATTTTCTTTCCCACTGCATCAGTTATATAATTAGGAATCAACCTCTCCAGAACATCACCTCTCTACAACAAACACTTCTCTGTGTTCCCAGCGGTGTTTGCTTCTAAGAGGTTGCACTGTATTGAAATTATACTACAAAATATGATTATTTACAAGATATTATAAAGTTTAACAAAATTTAAATTACAATGAAATTAAAAATCTAACACTGCCAATCATAATCCAGTACTTGACCCAAAAATAAATTGGGGGTAATAGAATATGGCATTTGTCAAAAGACATTTTAAACATGATCTTTTTTCCATTTCGTCGAGTCATCAACCAACCTTGATTTTTTTTAATTCAATATTTTAAAGGTAATTATACAGATGCCCTCTGGGGAAGGCTGAACAATCAGATTATTCTTCCAACTGTTACACTGTTCAAAATAGGTAAATAAATGCATTTAATGTCTCTCATAGTCTCACTTCAAAAGTGATAAACTTTTAACAGCCATTTAAGTAATGCATGAATTAGACATATAGGCCACTGTGGTCTGATTAAATAAGGTAATAAAACATATAAGTGATGAAGCATTTCAATGTAACAGTCATTAGTGTATCGGTAATTGCACGGCTATTTCTTTTATCGTACACTAATAAACAACCCTACTTATTTTCTTTGAAGCCAATTTTAATAACAACAGTTACCTTAGACTTATAAAGTCTGTTTAGATTGAGATTTAAGTCTCTTCAAGTCATTTTCTTTTTAGAAAGTATCTTTCAAAATTTTGTCTCAATCAAAGCTCAAGTCAACAGTCAAGGGAAGGAGAAATTGTGAAGATCCCAGAAGAGACAGAAGATAATGACTCTAACAACTGATGCCAGTCTACAGTTACCTCTAAACCTATTGATCTAAAATAGTGTTGTCTACTTGTTAGGCTATATTTAACTAGCTACAGACATATTACATGGACGGACGCTGGACCGAATGCCATCCTACTAGCTCAACCAGGTGAGCTAAAAAGTATTAAACATTCCTTTTCAAAACAAATTTACAAGTCCTTTAAATTCCTCGTATTTTCTTTTCGGGAAGCTCACTCTGTTTGCCATCAAAACATGAATGATCGCACCCCATAAGAAGAAATGGTCTGAAAGCATTCTACTTATTAAAATGAAATCAAAACAAAATATATAATTATCATTTAGCATTATAGTGGGGCTAGTAAAGAAACGCATCCTTCAGTCATATCTTTACTGAGAAATATCTTAAATTTGCGCCACTGAAAATGGATACTTCAACTCAATATATCTGTTTATATTAAAAAAATATTTCTCCTAAAATCAACATGACTTGTGTCAAACAAAGAAACAGGACATAACAGCAGTGTCTTCTTCATTTGTTTAGTTTTTAACTTTCTCAATAATTCTTCAGTAACTTTTCATTAAAAAATCTCTTAAATAGCTGTAGTGTACCTGGTATGTACCATTTACCACAGCTTAAATGTTATCGGTTGGTTTTGCAAACAAATGATTTCTTATTCAATTACCGTTGGAACTAGGAGTCTGTTTACATATTCGGCGACCCAAAAAACTTGTTACATCAACAGTCAGTTATTGTACACATACACCATGTGGCTTTGTTGTATCATATAAATAAATACAAAATAAAACCATTTTCTCCCTAAGTTACCAACTAAATACTGTAACAGTAGAATTCTTTATTCTCAATGTTAACTGATCAAATAAAGATAGGGAATTTTATTTGTATGTATTTAAAGCTGTGATCGTAAGAAGTAATTGTTAGCAGGCTTTGAAGTGATTTCCGCACAAACTGTGAATTCCGCCATCTGCTGGGGCATTATGGCAGGATGGTTTTTCAAACATAACAGCTTGAGTTTGGGCAAAAGGTGACACAACATGTTGTCGATAAAATTCTTGCTGTGGCGTATGGCCGAAAACTTTGTGTATTGCAATACGGAAACCAGTGTCAACATTATTGGTGACTTGGTATTGTTCGAGGATCATACAGAGGTTATTGAGGTATTGTTACAAAAGCATTTATACCTACTATTGAGGTTATGCCAAACTTCAATGATTAATGAAGACCTTGTTACTGCTTCCTGCGAAAGTTGGTCCGCTAAGTTTTCTTTGTCATACTTCCCTAGAGGTTATTCAGCAGAAAACTATGGTTAAATATAATAATAATAAAAAAGTTATCCACAGAAGTTTGTACCACAGACCTTCTAATCAGCATAATACTGAATACAAACACACACAGAATTTTTTTTCAATATTTTAACTTTATTATATAGGTTTCGGTCTTTAATTTACCTTGATTTTCAGAAATTTGCTATTTATACTGTGGATAGTGGTTATTTTTCTATTGAGATAAATTAAGTACAAAATTACCAGTGCCAACCCCTTTGTTTCAAAAGTTTAACAAGGTTTGGACTTATCTACTTTAACTTCATTTCTGGTATATAAAATGACCTGATGGGCCGTGATGGCACTGTTCCCCCTATGTGGTCAAGTGGTTCGAATTTCTGACTTGAAATCAATGTAAACTCTGATTGATTAATGGTCATTCATTTGAGCCCTATTACTGACCTTTCTTTTTATGAGAGAAAGTTGGCAGGTCCTTACGCAGGACAGGATTCTCATACTTGTTCTTCCCAGGAACGATGGTTAGGTAAACAGCCAACCTGTAAAAATGACCAAAATACAGCTGAAACAGGCATTAAACTCATACAACAACAATGATAGCACTGTTAGTAGCGGTATACAGTCAAACCTGTAAACAACATGAACTTTCAGGACACTGTTACAGAAACAGTCTTTGCTGACAGATGGTTTTAATTACAGTTTTCTATATAGTAGTTGTTGGATTCACAGCTCACCTATTTCTCTAAGATGGTCTATTTGCAGAGTGGCCTTTATTCTAAGGTGGTCTTTATCACTGGTTTGACTGTATTTCCAACTATATCAGTCAAGAAAAGGGAAATATAATCTGAAAACAGAGAAAGAATAAAAGCATTTTTCATCGTCATGTGATGCCCCCTCAAAAGAATCAATATCTGTAATTTACTGTATTGATTTAGCATGAAATAGCAAAATAAAATCCCAGCCAATGATGAAAATAATAAGCAGGGATGACAAATCCTTGATGTTTAATCATGCAAATTGGCAGAAATTTGTTAAATCTAGTTAGACAAATTACAAGGGGAAAGCCACCTGTCTATTGATTAATAAGATACTAAGAGTGATAATTGTTCGCTAAAATGTGGTTTTCGCCTATTGCTAAATTATTTTCATCATCAATTTTTAATTTTGTTTTGACATAGTAAGAGGTCAACCAAAATTCACCCTGCTAGAGATCAATATGGTGTCACAAACAAATCTTATCTTTAGTCTGTATGTTTCTGTTTAGTTGACCCCAGATATATTTCAGAATAGATTCCGTAACAAGGATGTTCCTGGATTTTTGTTTAAACAAGTACAAACCAAAGCTAATTTTAGGGGGAATTCATTTCTAGCGCCTCTGTGGGCGAGTGGTTCAAGTCACCGACTTGAAATTATTGTAGACGTTAATGGATCCAAGGCCTGCTACTAACCATGTCTTGTTGGAATTTTTTTAGGGAGGGTACAGAACACTGGATCCCCTATCTGACAACTGTACAAAGTCATAAAAAAGGTCAAGAACAGATGAATTAATTTTTATCAGTAAGTCACCAAAATTTGTAGTCATTTACATTTTGGTGTACATTTTTATATCTAGTTAATTTTCAGCGCTGCATGGTGCTTTTCTAAACCTTTTGAAACTCCTCAACAGAGTGTTTTACAGCTGCAGCAAGAACTTTAAGTCAATGTTCCCTTGTAAAAAATTCAATGTGTATCGTATTTGTTATAGTTTGTATCTAAGTTTTTATCATTAACAGGAAAACAAACTGCTCTTATGTTGATTCTCTTTCGATCAAAGCTAAAGGACAGAAGCTTAGAAATTACATTCCAGTCGGCTCATTCTTTCATAAGGACTTTACTGCATAAGAGTATCAGAACTATAAAATGCTTCTTTTATGTTTCAATGGGAGAGTAAATGCAACATTTCCTTTGAAATGTTCTCTCAATTTTATTTAATACAATCATTTCCGAAGAGCTGCATTGCAAAGACATCAAAACTAATGCATTCGTGAAAAATCAATACTTAGAATAATCTTCGTCATTCGAAGTCAGTCGTCCGCTACCAATATATTCTTATAATTTGTGTCATAATTGATGGAAACAAATGTCGCTATAATAACAGTCATCATGTATGCACGCGACACACGTGCTACACCTGGGTTGCAATACGGAATTGAAATTAAATGATTCTATTAGCTTGTAATAGAATATCTAAAGTGCTTGTATGAAGGGAGAAAATTAGATTTATAGAAAATGAATGTGAAATAATCAATAATATTAAACATGTCTATGGTTAATTCTGGAGTTTACTGCCTACCTGTCAATTTTAAGTCATTTGAAGATATGCTGGAGATGACAGCCATTCTATCATTCCAATGCCAAAGGCTGTACTCACAATAGTAACCTGTAAAATAGATACACAAACTACAAGAGGTAAAAATTTCTCTAGAAAAATGCTGTTCTCTAGTTATTCTGTAACTCAGTCCCTTGTATGCTAATTTATTGTAAAGTTCAAAAAGGTGATCTTGTGAATAATATCTTAACATTATCAGGTTAATAAATTTGGTAAGTTTTGAAAATAAAAAAAATTTCTTGCCTTTGTTACATTTAAAAAAAATCTAA
Organism: Saxidomus purpurata; assembly: GCA_022818135.1. Classification (NCBI taxonomy): domain Eukaryota; kingdom Metazoa; phylum Mollusca; class Bivalvia; order Venerida; family Veneridae; genus Saxidomus; species Saxidomus purpurata. Next base: position 31,537,762 of record JAFMSR010000005.1, on the reverse strand, counting down.
AAAGTTTGACTTCTGATTGGTCAGTTTGAACAAAATTCATACCCAACCAATCAAAAGAACTCTCTCTAAGATAAGTTTTAAATAAAAATAGAGTACAAAATGTACTTCCCACTACATAAAATTTCATGCACACATCTTACTTCTGTATTCTTTGGCAAGCCATAAATCAGAAGCAAAATAAAGCCTTCACAAATCAATTCATCAGATTAACACATTTTTAGGAACTTCAGATATTGAAATAACTAAAAGCCATTTATAATTCAGTTTTTCAATCTTATAAACTGGCATGCATACTTCATGTATAGAACAGTCAAAACTATCGGTGTCATTAAAAAGTGGTTATAAACAACTGAATGGCTTAAATTCAATACTTCACCATCAGCAGCAGAAGTGCCAATCATAAAAATGAAGCATGTGACTAAATCACATGACAGTGTCATTTTAATAACCTTTGATTAATACAAATAAACTGCGATCAATAATATGGATTGGTTAGAAAATCTCTTTAAAATATTAAATTGTGCGAGGCATCTGGCAAAAAAGATGGAGCGATGTTTCTGATTCTTGAGTGTGGCAAGTTGACACTTTCTGACAACACGTCTGCTCCCACAGAAGCCAGGATAATTTGGCTTGATTAATAATTCATCATGGGAAAAGCTAACATTTCGTCCATTTAGGGAGTCTGACATGTGTGAAATGTAGCAGATATTGATTCTGATTTATTTGATCTAAACAGTATTAAACACTATCTTTACAACTGCGGCAAACTTTAAATCTGTTGTATCAACATCAAGTTTCTTCTTTTGACATTTTCCTGAATATTCAATATGAATGTAAATAAAAAAAAATAGGGAGGATCTAAAAATCTAACCTCGTCTGATATTCCCACATGACTCTCAATTTGGACTTCTACACTGTCATCAAAATCATCAAGATAAATCTCTGACTAGACTTTCAACTGAAAACAAAAAATCTCAGACAGCTAAATCTGTCTGTATATCGCAGGTTTGAGCACAACAGTACATTTGCTTTATTTTATATAAGTTGCAACTGTAATACAATGTGCCCTCAACATACGACAGTTACATAAATGTAAATATGGATGCAAGTTTTCAAACAGTGTAGTGGAGAAGTTGTCAGCTGCTTGTGACAGAGGTAGTGGGTTTGAACCACAGACAGGTAGCATGTACACCACCTCTTAAGTCTTAACAAAGCACTATAGTACAAAGAAGTAGTCTGAAAGGTGAATATTTTCTTTAATCATACATGTATATACTAGTACCTATTTGGATGTCTGAAATTAATTAGCTGGGGTTTTTTTATGTATATATGTATCACTAAAAGCCAACCATGTTTCAATATGGACTGTCCAGTTTTGTATCTCTCTGGTACATGAACAAAAATATTATTTAAGTTTTAAAGAGTTCTAAAGTTTATGGCCAGGAAAATATTTTGTACTACAGGTCATGGTTACCTTGACCTCGAGCTCACTGACCTTGATTCAATACATGTGCACAAGAATGTACTAGCCATTTCTTTAAATTCACTTTCCTACCAAGTTTGAAGGTTCTCTGTATTATGTCCAAACAATTCTTAAGTTACTATGGAAACTGATAACCTTTAAAAGCCTTAGCGGTCATCACGACCTTCAGCTTTGACATGCAACTGTCCTAAAACTAACTGATGCTATCTTTGGGAAAATATTGAGCTGCTGTTTAATATGGGCAACACCTGCACTAACAACATACATTGGAATGACTAAAACATGGAATGGTATGTGATAGGCTGATAATGTCACAAAAAATTCAAATCATAAAAACTTAACATTTATGAAATGAGAATTTGATTATATTTATATGTATCTGTCAATCCAGGTTAAAATTACAAAATTTTGAATTTACTAGTGACTTCCATTCTGCCAGACAGTAGAAACTGAAGGTAAAACTAGGTCCTATTGCTCAGGGAGTGTCTGATTTAAAACATGGCATAAGCTTGCAAAAAGCCTGGTGAGCTGCTCAACACTGTCACTGTCTTTTTAGGATATCACTGTCCGGACATCATAGGGTAAATTTTTCAGGGTGTAAACAAGTTCAAATATCGTCTAGAAATCCTAATCTGAAGGTCATGGGTTTGAATTATGCCACTGGAATTTGACTGGAATGTCAACAATTTCTTTATTTAGAGCAAGTGCTGGTTACCACCCAAAGGTGCTGTTATTAAAAGCCATTAACATAAGTTGCTTGAACTTGCTGAACAGAAATCCAGAGGCTACATCTAGTGAAAGGGAAACAATCAAGTAATGATTTCAGAAAATATCTCAATTTTTATGAAGGAGTTACCTCCCATGCAGTTACTGGGGGATGCCACTTAAAATGTGTATTTTAACAGCCTCGTTTAGTTAGAATTCAAGAAAAGTAATGCTTAGTGTGACTAGTATTTGGATGGGTGACCCCACTTGAGGGTCAGTTTCACAAACTTTCACCACCTTTTGAACAAGGAGTGATGTGGATGCCAGACAAATATGTATTTCAACATCATCTGGCACCAACTGAAAACAAAAACAAACATCAGGAAGACACCAATGACCAAATAAGCTTTACCTCCTCCCTGCCACCCCCCCCCCTAAAATAAATTTGTGTTTGCTATAACATTTGTGGTGCAATCTAGGAGGAGTATTTCACAAGAAATAGAATCAATAAAATGTGTTAAATACCAGGGTTTCAAGTTGTAACATTTATTTTTCAAAGTGGATTTCTTTACATAATCATTTAAATTGTTTTTGTATCTAAAAATGTAAAGAAAGCATTTCAATGCTCACTTTCTCAATGTCTTTCTAATGATGTTACTATTAAATTAATTACTTCTCTAACAAAAATGAATTAACAAAAAAAATTCATTTCACAAAAATGATATTTTGGCCTGGCGAACAGTGTTATTTTATGCTTTTCAGTGAAATACTGAAATATATCGGTGAAATAAAATTGGTATTTCACTGTTTTAAAGCAGTGAAAATATCATTTTTATTTTCACTGTTTTTGCCGAACTACTTTTTAACCACATTCTAAACAAAAGTCCCATATTTTCACACCCAGGATCTCCAGCTCGTCCTCCATACAAAAGTATCATACACATGATTGACAGTGAGTGATTAATTACGTTAAAATACTTAGCTTTATCCAATTTCTCACCTGAGATACATATTTCCCCTCATTTATCGGTGATAGAACATTAAATAAAATTGAAAAATGGCTATAAAATTTTTATTTTTGAAATAAACATAGGGTTGTTGGTATTCATTTTCTTAGTTAGATCATTTTCTATTCATCTATAGCAATTTTGAATAAAAATTTGAGAAAAAGTTGATTTTCATTTTTTTTCACCACCATTCAATTTTCACAGTAATTTCTTAATACTTGTATGATCATGGTCTGAAACTTATAAGTCACCTAAATAAGTGGAAAACTTCCTCTACAATCGCTCATTATTCACAAATGCAATAAATTGTGACAAATTTTGTATTTAGGTCAGCCCTGGACCGAGCATTTTTTAATGAATGAACAGCTGATTGATTATTACGCCACGATTCATGGTGTGACGAATTGCAGACTTATTTAATAAAAAAAAGTCAATTTAGGCCTATATCTAATGAATTGATGTTTCATTTTCGCTGTATGGTAAAGATTGAGATGATTTCTTAAATACTTTTATCTGAAATAATCAAAATATTTTGAACTACTTTTGTTGCGTTTTCAGTAATGATGGTAGTAATCATTCTGGGGTTCTCCATGGGGAATAAGAAATACTATAATTCCAAATTTTACTAAATATTTTGCCAAAAAACATAAAATAAAAAGAAAATTTGTTTGTTTCAGTGAAATGTCAATTTTATTTCACTCGTGAACACCAAACAAATGACATTTTCACTCGTGGCTACGCCACTCGTGAAAATATCAATGATTGGTGTTCACTTGTGAAATAAAATTGATATTTCACTGAAACAAACAAATATCCTCTATTTATTAAACTTTACTTTGTTTAAAATCAGGCAATATGCATATAGTGCTGACTTCAGAAAATCGAATTGACGGATGTAAAATACAGTGGTTACGTCGCACTAGAAAAATCAAACAAACAACATAATCCGACATACAGACATTTAACAACATGTTTTATTTATAAAATAAGCGCCAATTTCCTATTCTTCCTTCTAGTGAAGTTGTCTAGAACAGACTCGCTGGCCAGTTCCTTTTCTCGGTAAACATTTAACAGCCTAAGGCCCGATAGCCTGTCAGTGGTCTGTGTTCCGTAAGTATGTCTTTACTCGTGTCATTACACTGAATGATCTTTCAGCAGAAGCTGTTGATACTGGCATACTAGCAAGAACACAGAGTACCATATAAATGGACGAATATATGTCTTGGTGGGCAGCTTTAATGGTGTCTGGCAAGCTGGGTGGAATATATGTCTTGGTGGGCAGCTTTAATGGTGTCTGGCAAGCTGGGTGGAATATATGTCTTGGTGGGCAGCTTTAATGGTGTCTGGCAAGCTGGGTGGAATATATGTCTTGGTGGGCAGCTTTAATGGTGTCTGGCAAGCTGGGTGGAATATATGTCTTGGTGGGCAGCTTTAATGGTGTCAGGCAAGCTGGGTGGAATATATGTCTTGGTGGGCAGCTTTAATGGTGTCAGGCAAGCTGGGTGGAATATATGTCTTGGTGGGCAGCTTTAATGGTGTCAGGCAAGCTGGGTGGAATATATGTCTTGGTGGGCAGCTTTAATGGTGTCAGGCAAGCTGGGTGGAATATATGTCTTGGTGGGCAGCTTTAATGGTGTCTGGCAAGCTGGGTGGAATATATGTCTTGGTGGGCAGCTTTAATGGTGTCAGGCAAGCTGGGTGGAATATATGTCTTGGTGGGCAGCTTTAATGGTGTCAGGCAAGCTGGGTGGAATATATGTCTTGGTGGGCAGCTTTAATGGTGTCAGGCAAGCTGGGTGGAATATATGTCTTGGTGGGCAGCTTTAATGGTGTCAGGCAAGCTGGGTGGAATATATGTCTTGGTGGGCAGCTTTAATGGTGTCTGGCAAGCTGGGTGGAATATATGTCTTGGTGGGCAGCTTTAATGGTGTCTGGCAAGTTGGGTGGAATATATGTCTCAATGGCGTCAGCCCACCTATGGAAAATCAGATGGCAACAGTGTTTGATTTTAATATTTCAATGAAATTATTATGTTTTCCAATTACAGTAAACCTCGCTTATAAGGAACTCGGATATAAGGAACACTCGGTTATAAGGAACAGTTTTCAATTCCCCGATCTAAATCCTTCTTTATTCAATGTAAAAATCCTCGGGTTATAGGGAACTCGGTTATAAGGAATACGGGTTATAAGGAACAAATTTTCCGGGTCCCAAAGTACAAAATTCCATGGAAAACACCTCGGTTATAGCAAACAGACATAAAGAATAAAAATTATTAAAAATCGGAATTCTAATGACGTCAGAGTAACGTCGGCACTTTCATGCACGTTCATGTTAGCCATTTCATTTCTATGATCTTTAGTTTGTTAATTCACGGATACGATAAAAAGAAAAAAATATATAATACTATCATTAAAGTTTAACAAAGACTAGATCTAGACGATAGAAGATTTAATATTTACTCAAAAGGGTTATATTTGTACATGTAATAAGTATTTTATGTTAACAATAGTGAACGAAAATCAGTCACGGCCTTGGTCACGGTTACTAAACCTTGGGATCTAAATATGGCCAAATAAAGTTATTGCTAAGTACTGCAAAGTTTTTCTATCAAAGATAAAGCCGCAGGTGTCATGAGATCAAAAAATGCCGCCGCGATGCCCGGTTTGTTTGATCTTAGTGAGCACTTGGCATTAAAAAGAGACAGTTTGAGACATTGACAATAGATTGATATTTTGGATTATTAAATCAATAGTTTGGAATAGATAAAGTAAGTTTTTAGATTGATTGTGTTGTCGGGATTGTTTTATTTGATCCTACAGTATGTTAGTTTGTTGATAGCGGCATCATAATTAAAACGATTTGGGCGTCTGGAAGTTTAAAAAAACATCAAATTACAATTATTTTTTTATTTTTTTTATTGATAATTAAAAGTTAATCAGTAAAAAACTCAACAAATATTCAAGTCTCGACCCGAATGTGGACACCGCGAAACACCGTGTCCAGTCACCGCGATTCGCGCTACAGGACACTCTCATTAGGGTGACGGGTGATTCCGCAACCTCTTAAATATTGAGTCAAATATTATTCTCTCTCAACAATCTCAAACGAGTATCCTTGCTTACTTTAAGAAGTCATAAGCACTCATGTACATAGACATTAAGTTAGTGCCGGTGTAGATTTCATATGTGTTCGCTACAAAACCTCGGTTACAAGGAACTAGTTCGCTATACGGATATAAGGAACCTCGGTTATAAGGAACAATTTTCTGAGGTCCCAAGCTGTTCCTTATAAGCGAGGTTTACTGTATTACACTGAACCGCTTTCAAAACATGCCACTTACAGAGCTCTAAATAACTACTATTTTTGGCTAGGGTTTTTATTCAAAACTTCTAAGAATATTGTAACTCATAATTGACACAAAATTCATTTTGAAGAAATGCCTAGGCTATTCACATAATTGTATGCTTCATAAAACACACACTACAAAGAAGAAAGTAACAAAATGACACAAAATTTGTTAAAGTAAGGAATGTTGTCCGATATGCTGATCAAATCCTCGAATATTTTTAATGAAAATGATTTTTAATGTCTTCTTCATTGCCTATTAAACAATTTTATGATCAAAACAGACTATATCCGTGTTTATTAACATTGAGTTTCAGGTGTTAACCAAGACACTCTCCTTAGGGCTGTTTCTTAATAAATTGCAAAAAAAAGAGCCTTGAATCCTTTGAATTTTTTTTTATCAAAATAACATATTGTTTCATGTTAAACTTCAGAAGATGTATAAAGTGACATTATGCACATTTTTTAAAAGTATAATTCCAGCTGAAATAGGTGTGTGTGAAAAGGGTAGAGGAAATAATAACTTTTAACCCAATACAACAAACTTTTCCTGCTACCACTATGAAATAATAACTTTCCAAATATTACTTTTCCTATTTTGACTGGGAGAGTCAATTTAAGAAATAAACAAATGCATGCAGGAGTAGCTTCCCTTCCACTGCTGAGCAACACTAATAACACAAGGGAGATCACTGCCAAGAAAGGAATTATTATTTCATTTGTCCATTTTTTTAATTTCTAGAGCACCAACTTCTAATATTAATGCGGCATTATCATTAGTTTAACACATTTAAATGCACAGCAACCGAAAATTGCTTTTATAAAACTGTCACCAAAAATACACTATGTGCAGTAAGATGAGCATAATGTCACTTTAAAATTAACCCTGTATAACTTGATATTTCCAAATTTCTTCTTCTGTCGTAAAATAACCCTGTATCACTTGACAACTCTTCAAACGCTATCAGTAGCCTTTTCGCAAGAACTTTAAAACTACCAAAGAGAACTGTAAAATATTTCAGTATAATTTATAAAGCATCGTTTGGTTCAAAATGAACAATGAAATAAGTCTAAAAACATCAGATTTTTTTACTAATCCGATAAAACCTGTTTTTCAAAGTCGCAAAGTTATCCAAAAATTATGTTCCAGTAGTAACTAACTTGAAAGTTCCCGGCTTTCATTAGAAATATTCTTGCAAATTTATAATAAATTGAATCCGGATAGTACGGTATGTGACAGAAATACTTGATTAAATATTTAATTATGCAAAGTTGAGCTTTAAACTAGCTTTAAAGTTGATAATTTTAGTACAAATACTAAATTTAGCTGATTGTGTATTACACGACAGGCGGCGTGTTGCATCATTTCATCAGTCAGAATATCACGTGTCATGTGGTTGAAAATTTTACATTTGAAAACATAATGGCCAAAGATGATGATAACAAATTACATGTTTATTAAATCGACTGAGAACTATATTGGTAGCAATCAAATGGAATTTTTCAAGATTGGGAGCGTTGACTTTCATGTTATGAATTGTATCTATTGGAAAAAATTTGTTATTTGTAAATCATCGGGGCTACATCAAATAAAATACAGTTCCTCAAATTATGGAAATGTTTGTACTTAGTTTTCTATCAAACAATGTCTGAAATTCCTTTAACTGTCTTGAAAATTTCGTGGAATTATCTTGGTATTATCTTTTTAGTTTTAAAATTATTGCAAAAAGACTACTGGTATGAGACCAGTTTCCGACAAAAAATCGAGGTTTTCTGTGTATTTTTTCTTAAATGTGTCTTGTAAACAAAAGTCATCTACACATTTACAAATGTCAGTTTATCCCCTTTTCAATGCTGTAAACAAGACCAGTGTCTTTTGCGCATGCGTACCAAATTTGGGGCCCCGAAAGGACAGCCTAATTAATGGTAATAACTTAAGGTACAGTACAAGTTTCCATCATAATTTTATCCTGAACAGTTTTGGAATCATAAATTATTTAAATCTATGAGAACTTTTATTCTCTAAAATACTAAATTCCTTTCCCTACTTTTCGGACGCTCGTAATGAGTGTCTGTCTATTATCCGTTCCGTGCCACTCCATTTCATACTGTATTATCATTTCACAACACTTGAACTGTGCCATATTTTGCAAGCAATTTCAGTGACAGAATTGATGTATAATGTAGAATTTCTTTGAAAGTACTTATCTTTAGAAAATGAAATTTTGTTCGCTGCTAGTTTGGATGATGTTGTTCGAAACTATATAGTACTCCCATTCTGAAGAACGCGAAAGCTATGATAAGGAGTAGTCGGAAACTGGTATGATTTCGGAAACTGGTCGCATGCCAGCAGTACTGGTAGCGTTAGAAAAGTTGTAAAGTGTGCCTTGAGATGGAAAAAAGTAAAAATTACTCATGTCTTCATCTTTTAAAGAAACATTCCATTGCTTGGTGAGAATGTAGCCTAATTGATTTGGCGTTTCAGTGTGACCCCTTACATAGATCTGATATTTTATAACTGTCACACCTAGTGAACATCTATAAAATATCAGCCTATCAATTCGGTTTGCCTTCGAAGTCGAAAAAGTTAGACTAGGTGAGAATGTTGCACCTCACTTCATCATTTAGGCTAATGTTCCCAACTAAAATGTCTAGATAAGGTGGACCATCAGACATTTAAACTTCGTGATGAAGAAACTTTTCAAGAAAGATAAATCTTCAGAGTATAGCTCTACTTCATTATAATGAAAGCGCGACACAGATCGCATTTAAGAATTCGTCTGAAAGAAAGGAAATATATCGGCATATAGTACCCCTCACCCTCTTCCCTTTCAGTTTTTATTGCATTTTTAGACTTTTTGGGGTCTTTTTATTCTTGAGGACAATGTCGCATGCGTTTTTTTGCGTACAGGCAGCTAAGGCGCCTGTGTCGTAAAGGTGCATCAGATCTATGAAATGGGTCACACTGCAATTCAACGCCAACATAATGAGGCTATTCACTCCTTTCATAATATTTTGACGGTACTGGGCAATGGCCCGATTCAGCCAGCTCGTCTGCACGTGATGATGGAAAATGGCGCTGTACAGCATGGTAAGGGAAGTAACTGGTGGGGAGTTACGATCCGGTGCTTAGTGAGAGTACACAGTATAAATCAAAGCACTGAAAGTGCTGACAACAAGGAGCTTACAGCAAAATTGAGCACAACTTCAAGAGGTTTTTACAGACAGAGAGTGATCATTTGTGTCAATACTTCGCTTACAGTAGCTACTTTATTTTGGTTAAAATCCGTTCATTTTAATCACAGACCTACAATTCATTAATAACACATCATGTTGCTGTTGTTTTGAATTATTTCAAAATCCTTCTAGTTGAAACATAGTTATGCTTGAGACTCTATGACGAAGTACAATGCAGTGTATTGTATATAACTAGCTTTTATTTCACGAAATTGAAAGTTGGTACATCTATGCTTACGTAAGTGACATAATTATGTTAACATCATAGAATGGTCAGAGTTGCTGACTTGAAATCACTGTTACCTCCTACCATGTCTCTTTACGTGAGAAAGTTGGCAGTGTCTTGTGGAGAACTGGAGCCTAGTACTGGTTCTTTCTAGGACGATGTTACGTAAACTGTCCGCCTATTATTTGATGGATAAGGCTGCTGGCCTCGACATGATTAAGCCCATTGTCCTAAAGGAGCTCCGCCATGACCCTTAACATAGTATCAAGTTAATCTTCAAAAGATCCCTTAATACTGGCCAATTCATCATCATCATCTCCAGTGATTGCATCACGCCGCAAGGAGTATACTCGCAATTGGCAATTCCCTTCCGATTGGGCGATGGCAAACGTCGCCCCACTATTAAAAAAATAATAATGATGACTCTGCAACGTCAGCCCGGTTAGCTCAATTGGTAGAGCCCGAAACTTGTAATCTCGGGGTAGTGTGTTCGATTCCCGGGGCTGACAAACTAAAATTACTTACAGTCTTTCGGATTAGACTTAAAAACCGAGGTCTCATGTATTGGTGTTATACATCTTGCATGTATAAGAAGTGGGTGTCTCTGGAATTGGGACGCTTTCTGTATCTTGGACTATCCTCCGAAACCTTAAATATCTAACCTCTTCTAGGGGCGTTGGTTATATGGGAAATCGGTACCAAATAAACGATACGACCCTGCAAACTACATACTCATATCGATAACCTGTATTCTATGTAAACTCCTAGAACACACTTTTGCATCTGGCCTATCCATGCATGTTCTCAAGACACAACATACTCTATGAGCTACAATATGGGTTCCTTGAAAGAAAACTAGTTGATGAACTATACAGGTAAACATACCGAACTTATCCTATATACTTGATTTTAGTAAAGCCTTCGACAAAGTCAACACCATTAAACTACGTTTCAAACTCCAAGAATATGGTCTTGGATCCGCTCCTTTTTAATACCGGGTAGTTTGAATAGTTTTTTTAAATTCTAACAGTGTCTTAATTACTACGCATCCAAATTCCTGACTATATTTTATTCAACGATAAAATACAGGGAGGCATTTATTATTTTTTAATTCAAAATCTCTTTAGTACACACTCTCCACAATTTCTTCGTGCTATGTTGCTTTGAATTGTTAAAAATTAAGTGGCATTGCTTTTTTATGCAATGCTAAGACTAGACTCGGTCCTTATTGAAATATGAAAATTAACCAATATTTGAAGGCCAGTAACTTCCGTTTTTCTCTTTCAATTGTCAAAAGATTGATATTTTTGGAAACTGCAAATAAGAAACTTTCAAACGATAACAAAATGATGTTGTTGTATTAAGAATTCAAGAAATCAACATGCACGGCTGTATTTTACAACTGCAAACACAGAGACATATTTAATTGCAAAACCCATCAAAGTTTGTACTCGTGTAACTTTTTTGTTTTTTGAACGATTATTGCATATTTATCATGTTTAAAAACTACAGAGTGTATACTTTCATATGATACCAAATTCAATATGTTTTATTACGTATTTTAAGAAATTAAAGGTACGGCCGTGGTTTTTATACATAAAAATGCAGTTAAATATGGCCGAAATATTGATCGGTATTGAAGTTAATCTTTCAAGGTTTTACTCTTAAAATCATTTTTTAAAACGTATTCATTAAGTTCATAATTTCAGCCTTCATTTGATACCAAATATTAAAAAAAATATCAAAAAATAAAGAAAATAAAGGGTACGGCCGTATTTTCTAATATATTCTTTACTTGGTATATAGGACGGCCGGAGAATACACTTTTCCTCACTGGACTGCTTTTAGTATGTTTATAATAGGTCACTATAACAATGACTTACTGACCCATCAAAAAGTAAGGATAATCAACTCAATAAGACCAGTTGTTCTAAAAAGTTTCAAGACTGCTGTTGTAATTAGATCTCAAATTATTGAGCAGAAATGATTTTCAAAGTTCCGGTCACTGTAACCTTGACCTCTGACCCAAAATCCGATAGGGGTCATCTACAGATTGTAGGCAACCATCTGAACAAGTTTGATGAAAGTTGAATGAAACTGTGACCTTTGGAGTGTTATCAAGGAAAGGTCAACGAAAACGAAAAAAACTATGAAAAACCATCTAGACCAAACTATGCCGATGACTCAACCTTGCATACGTCCGCCAACAGCATTTCAAAAATACAATCTGAACTACAGTATAGCCTAGACAATGTTTATAGCTGGTGTTCTATAAATAATATGTCCCTTCATCCGTAAAAAACAGAATGTATGCTCCTCAGCACAGGTGTTAAAATAAAACGCGTTGAAAAATTGCAGATTCGATCATTGAAAATGTAAAATGTCATTCAATTCTAGGTGTACTGTTGATGAAACTCTATCTTGGCGTTGCCACGCTAGTATAGTTACTAAAAAGCTTATTTCCAAACTTGCCCTTTTAGAAGGGTTGCTTATTATTTAATAGACGAGATGAAACTGTTATACTTCAACGCATGATTACCTATTTATGGAATACTGTTGCAATGTCTGGGGACTTTGTCATAAATCTGACACCAATTAAATTTCAACTCTACAAAAACGCGCTGTAAAATTGATCAATAAAACAAAAGCAGGTGACTTTCAGGTTCTATTAAGAGACTCAAATATCTTATCCTTTGAAAATATATAGATGCAAATATCATATTGCACTATTGGTGTTCAAATGCAAAAAAGGCTATTGTCCTACTTATATCACTGATTTACTAAATTTTATTAATAATAACCACTATGCTCTCCGTTCATCCACTCACAAAGATCTCCATATTGCTTTATTTGAAACAAGCGTTCAGTTACAAAGCTGCACAGATTTGGAACCTCTCCCCGCACGTATTAAACTTCTCCAAAACATTAACGCATTCAGGAACACTTTGACGGAGTTTATCATGCAGACATAAATCAAGTTATCATTGATGTGCTGCATTTATAAATTGTATTATGTATATCTATAGTTTAAAAAACAAGAAAAGTTAAGATTTTTTAAAAATCTTAGTTATCATATATTGTACTTTATAACGGTTGAGCTGTTTATATGAGAAATGTCAATCATTTTGGTGTTGTTCATGATATGCTTCTTTTAGATATTATGATTTTTGTATACGTATGATTAATATATATATATATATATATATATATATATATATATATATATATAGATAAGACTGCATGTCATAAGTTGATGCGCGTTTGTCGAAAGTAATGGATATGTTTATATACTCAGCAAAACTAGAAACGTCCCTGTTGCTTTGTCTGTGTAGTTGCTACATGTTCAATGTACATGTATTTTAAACCCTGGCGATGTTCAGAATACGATCGTGTACAGTTTACCCGATACGCACGGTTTACATATCGGCCAGTAACCGGAACAGTCATTTGCACGTTTTGCACGTGCACGCTATACATGTCATCCATATGTTGATTCAGTTCATGTCTACCATTCATGCGATAGGGGCTATTCTGAAAATTAAATTTTTCTTTAATTTTTCACTCTTTTCGATATGCCACGGCTTTCCGAAAACGAGTGAAATCAGGCAATTGGGATGCTTGCGGGTGGGATGTCCGCCAGGGTAGTCGCGCGTCGGTTCGGGTGCGTCGGAAGACGATTGATCGTCTTGCAGCCCGGTACCAGCAGACTGGGGCTGTTCACGACCGGCAGCGACCTGGTAGGCCTCGTGTAACGACGGCTAGAGCCGATCGTTTCATTACGTTGACGCACTTACGTCAACGTCAATTGGCAGCCACAGTCACTGCTAGGCAATACGGTGTCTCAGGGCAGACCATTCACAACCGGTTGCGTCGTAACGCCCAAACAATCCGGGCATGCCGCCTGTACACTGGTCAGATAATGACCCAACGTCACCGTGCTGCCAGGCTGTTATGGGCGCGACGTCATCTGAACTGGAGAAGGGCTGACTGGAACCGAGTTTTGTTCACCGATGAATCTCGGTTCACAGTTAGTCATGCTGACGGAAGATTACGGGTATACAGGCGTAAAAATGAAAGATTCGCCGATTGTTGCATTGTTGAGAAGAACAGGTTTGGGGGAGGGAGCGTAATGGTCTGGGGTGGGACCTGGGGAACCGGAAGACAGATTTGGTTGTTGTACAGGGCAACATTAATGCACAGCGTTATGTTGCAGACGTGCTAAATGCATATGCCTTACCATTTATTCGTCAGCATGGTCCTGGTGTAACATTGATGCAGGACAATGCCCGCCCTCATGTAGCCAGGGTCACCACTCAATTCTTGCAGCAAAACAATGTCAACGTCATGCCATGGCCCGCGGTTTCCCCTGATTTCAACCCCATTGAGCACATATGGGATCAGCTGGGCCGCAAAGCACGAGCTAACCATCAGATTGACAATGTTCGCGATCTTAAACGGGCGTTAAAACAGGAATAGAGGAATTTGCCCAACACACTGGTATTGCGTTACGTTACGTCGATGCGGCGTAGGATCATTGCATGCATTCATGCAAATGGTGGCCACACTCGGTACTAACGAGATTTACTGGATGTGCCACATTTCTTATTGAAATTCCATCTCTAAACATTCAATAGCACCTTTCCGAGTTTTTGTGATTTTTGATTTTGACCCCTACCTCTCTTGACCGGTAATCTCTCGAAAAGTTAACAAGATAGCCAGATGCAATTAATTGGTTTTGATACAGAAATTACAACAGGAATAGAGGAATTTGCCCAACACACTGGTATTGCGTTACGTTACGTCGATGCGGCGTAGGATCATTGCATGCATTCATGCAAATGGTGGCCACACTCGGTACTAACGAGATTTACTGGATGTGCCACATTTCTTATTGAAATTCCATCTCTAAACATTCAATAACACCTTTCTGAGTTTTTGTGATTTTTGATTTTGACCCCTACCTCTCTTGACCGGTAATCTCTCGAAAAGTTAACAAGATAGCCAGATGCAATTAATTGGTTTTGATACAGAAATTACAACAGGAATAGAGGAATTTGCCCAACACACTGGTATTGCGTTACGTCACGTCGATGCGGCTAGGATCATTGCATGCATTCATGCAAATGGTGGCCACACTCGGTACTAACGAGATTTACTGGATGTGCCACATTTCTTATTGAAATTCCATCTCTAAACATTCAATAGCACCTTTCCGAGTTTTTGTGATTTTTGATTTTGACCCCTACCTCTCTTGACCGGTAATCTCTCGAAAAGTTAACAAGATAGCCAGATGCAATTAATTGGTTTTGATACAGAAATAAATGAACTTGTTTTTCTATTTTGATTCATAAAAGTAACCCTTTTGGTTTTCGATAAATCTTTCCTGAAATATGGTGGGACGTTTCTATTTTTGCTGAGTATATGTTGGTATACATGCATGTTAAATATACTGAAGGGGAAAAGAAACGCAGGGTAACAATATATGCAACAATTTATTAATGCTTGGCGTAAAATTTTGAAAACCGGTCAGACGACTATCTTGGTCACTGTGTACTCAATCCCGTACCCGTGTATGTCTCCGTGCCACTTGGAGAAAGTGATGAAAAGCAAAAAACACGTGCAGAATAATGATGACAAATTCGTCAAAACATCTTGTCATACCAATTGATACTCTTGAGGTATACACATCACTTATCGCCTTTTAAATTAAATTTGAAGCTCTTGTAATCATGGTACGGCTGACGGAAGTTCAGAGGGGTCAGGCTATTGCATTGCTAATGCAAGGTCAGAGGCAACAACAGGTTGCTATGCAGTTTGGTGTGAATGTTTCCACCACAGAACGTCTTGTCCGTCGTTTGAGAGAAACAGGAAGAGTTGCCGATCGACTGCGGTCGGGAGGGACGTCTGTGCGTAACGTCGCGACGTCAAAACAAGGCTATTCGTCTTTCCCACCTTCGTAATCGCAACGTTACTGCCACTGAAGCCGCTAATAATACGGTAGGCAATCATAAACGCCACATTCACCCAAAAACTGTAAGGAATCGATTGCGTGACGTTGGTCTGCCTCTCATTCGCGCACGACGTATGGCTTGGTTGGCGGCACATGCTCCCAGACGATTTCCAATGAGGCAACGGGTCTTTTTCACCGATGAGTCCCGGTTCACCCTTTTTCGTCCGTCCGGTCGACGTGGGGAACGTTTAGCCGACGCTTGCGTTCTCGAGAGATAGGTTTGGGGGTGGCTCGGTTATGATCTGGGGAGGGATTTCTCACGAAGTAAAGTTACCTTTGATTGTGGTTGCCGGGAATTTAACCGCAGTAAGATGTAGAGATGAAATCTTCCGCCCAGTTGTAGTTCCATTAAAATTTTGTTCAACAGCGTCACTTAATTTTCCAGCATGATAATGATCGGCCCCATGTTGCCAGAGTTTGTCAAGACTTTCTCGCAAACCATAACATTTACTCACTCGACTTGCCGCCGTACAGTCCAGATTTGTCCCCAATCGAACATCTGGGACGAACTTGACAGGAGGATAAGGGGGCGTAGGAATACCCCCTCTACACTCGACCAACTAAGGACAGCATTGTTGGAAGAGTCACGGGAACAATATCCCAATGAGAAGGATTAATGCACTGATGAATTCCATGCACAAGAGAATAAGGGCTGTGACAGATGCGCGAGGGAGGCATACGAGATACTGACGAGTCAGTCGATTTCACTTTGCGATATTTGGGGGTACTATCAAATGTGCTTCAATTGGTCAAAATCTTGTGACATTTTGGTACAGTAAATCTCGCTTATAAGGAACAGCTTTGGACCTCAGAAAACTGTTCCTTATAACCGAGGTTCCTTATATCCATATAGCGAACTAGTTCCTTGTAACCGAGGTTTGTATAAGAACACAATTTGTATAGCGAACATTGTTTTACTGAACTCCGGGCCGAACATGAATTTTTAGTGAGAAAGTTGCGAGTCTAGTACCGGTCCTTTCCTTTCCCAGCGCGACAGCATGATGTGAAAAGCAATAAATACTAATAGATTCTATCAAATATAATTATGTTTATTTTTTTTATATTTTGCACACCTTGTCATGTACAAGAAAAATATCGCCATCCTGACCACGCGAATTTAGTCACGCAAATGTCCCCCCGAGTCACCCGTCACCCTAATTAGTGTCCTGTCGCGCGAATGGCGGTGTTTTGACACGGTGCTTCGCGGTGTCCACATATGGGTCGAGACTTGAATATTTGTTGAGTTTTTTACTGATTAACTTTTAATTATCAATAAAAGAATAGAATCAAAGGACTGAAAGTGCTGGAGGGTCGATTGTCTTTTTTATATTAACGACGGTCGCCCTTCGCTTGTAAAATCGGTCGGTCTTGCAGTCGAAATATTGAGGCTAAGGGCAACCCATGCATGAGTAAAGTTATCAACAAACTGGAGACACAAATGTCCACAGAGTTTGACCTTTAACCATATGTGTAAACTTTACTTTTGATAGGAACCCATGTGCTTACCTTTTGCATTCAGTTCAACTACCCTATAAAGTATCATAGCTGTGAATGGTAACTGAGAAGTGGATTTTTACAAACCTGAACTGAAAATTCAAAGTTTGCACAACTTTTAATGTCATTCAAAAGTTATGGGATTTGCCCATAGGGTTGAGTGTATTGTGTCAATAATACAAAATAAATTCCTATCCTAAATTGTAGGCAAAAACTGAACAATGAGCAAGATCAAAGAAGACACAGAGTAAATTAATAACTGAACAAGAAAAACAGTGATACAAAGTATCACAGCAGGCCCACAAACAAAACTGACATGTAAATATTCTAGAAATTGGTGATGATTGATGTTGAGGCATGGCCCCAAAAGAACCTGAGGAAACCAATTCTGGTTGTACAAGCAAAACCTGACACGACTACTGACTGAACTTTACTGTTATCGAATAATATGTATACAGTATGTCTTATTAACATTATCCTTATAAGTTTGACATGAATGAAGTTTTCTATGATGATTTGCTGTAAAACATTTAAAATGGTTTAAAGTCTTAAAATTATAAGTAAAACAGGAGAAAAATGTAAAAAAAAACTGTATTACATGGGTTTCGAACTCGCGTCCGCCGCAGTAAGTCGGCGCCAATTCAATTTCCAGCATCTCTACTAACTGCTCTATGTCCGCCGAATATAATTATTGGTAAAAAACGAGTTGTTATAAATTTGTATGTCCAAGTCGTTCGTTCGCGCATTAATAGTATTTACGATTAATTACACATTTAAAGAACAATAACGAAATAATATTATTCTATTCTGAAATGTTTTTAAATTATTTAGATTTATTACTATATAATTTTGAAAACAGAAATCGCTATAGAGATCTAATGCCTAACAACTGTTTATATGGAACTACTTGTTTGTATGTTGTGCGTTCGGCCGTAAGGGCGATATACTCTGTTAACTTTAGGTCGATTTTAACAATCGACCCAAAACTAATTGTAATTTGATATTTTTCGAAACTTCCAGACGCCCATGAACGTGCACGAAAGTGCCGACGTTACTCTGACGTCATCAGTGTTCCAATTTTTATTTTTTTTATTCTTTATGTCTGTTCGCTATAACCGGGGTGTTTTCTGTTGAATTTTGTACTTTGGGACCGGAAAATTTGTTCCTTATAACCGAGTGTTCCTTATAACCGAGTTCCCTATAACCAAGGATTTTTACATTGAATAAAGAAGAATTAGATCGGGGAATTGAAAACTGTTCCTTATAACCGAGTGTTCCTTATATCCGAGTTCCTTATAAGCGAGGTTTACTGCAATTTGTTTTGTAAAGATTGGTTTTTATACTCATTTGAAATAGTGTATATAACATCAAACACATCACTTTAAATCACCTCAAATGTTTACCCTGGGTTTCTTTATCCTTTCAATATATACTTAAGGACATAAGTTTTGTCTGGTTCAAAATTGTTTAATCAAATTTTAATTGTACGCTACTTTTAATTTTGTATTTGCAAATTTATTTTTTGAGACTACTTGCTACACCACAAGGTGTGTAGAATTTTATACAAAAACATTCTATCAACCGTGACGGCATAAACCATAATTTTCACATTTATCTAAATTTTATGTACATGAAGCTTATGATAATAAAAATTGCAAGTGATTTTTGTTACCAAAGGATAGTCCTATCGAAAGACGTAAAAATTTAGACAAATTCTCAACACTTGTTGTTATAACAAAGCTTTCAATGTAGCGAAATTTGCGCGTTTTATGTCGACTGGAGGTCAGTGAGCCTACAACACATGTTGCACGTGCGTTAAACGCCCACGAACATTCTATTCGACATCATGAACATTGAAAATGAGTACATTAATTCGAAAATGATGATATTGATATAATTGCTTTTCCAATTATGAATAAAATATCCAATTTCAGTTTTTGTGTTACTTTAATTATACCGGACAGGACTTTTGTCCTGAAGTGTACTTTGTAAAACTCACAGTGAACTTTTGTGTGGGTGTATGTGAATACGAGGGGTATTTTTAAAGTTAAAAATGAAGGCCATACTGGAAATAAGCAGTATGAAACTTTTTGTACACGTAGGTATGCAACCTTCACAAAATAAAGTTGTTGTTGTTTGTTCAATAGTTGGCCATTTTAGAGTTTCAAGCATGGATGTAGCGCTGCTATAATAAGAATAATCATTAAAAACATATAGTGCTGCTGCTCTCTGTACTCTTTCGATTTCATAGTTCAGGTTTTTCTGTCACGGATGCCAAACAGTGCAACTACACTGACCCAACATGAAAACTTTACAGGCTTGTCATGGGATTTTAATATGCATCAGAAAGAAACAAAATTACCTCACAATACAGAATTTGGAATTCAATCATTTGTAAGAATGTTAAACCTTGTCAGTTGGGGAGTGAGTTTATTAAAAAAAAATCACCACAGTAGCTTTCAGATTTAAGGTCATAAATTCACCTTTATATTCAATTCAAAGGGAGGTTATTTAAAAATTTGAATCTATGGAGTCTCACCTCTCGCTTTTACAGTGTGTTATAAAACATTGTTGAGCTTTCTAGTCTTGACAGTTTTCTCAACTGACAGCAAAAATAATATTTTGTCTTGATATCCAATTTTGTTTTTGATAAATTGTCTGTTTTCGCTGAGTTAATTCCCTTTTATGCATGATAAATGACTTTAACTGTTAGGCCATTGCAAGGTCTTTCAAATAGTATTTGAAAGACCTTGGCCATTGTTATTTGCCTTATTTTATAGAGTCAGAGTGAAATACATTGATTTAATATCGTTTTAAATATGTGTTTAAAGTGATATTACCGTTCAAAGTGACCATCATAATTTTGAATAAAACATTAATCAGTGATTCATACTCTTAGAATAATATCATAACATTGCCATAGTTATAACCCCAAAATAACGATCCGCATAACAAAGTCATTCTCATCGAATATAGAGGAAATCTGTAAAAATCTTTTTTGACTATCAAAAATAAGAAATCCACATCTTAATTTGTCAATTGTCAATAACAGCTAGAACTTGGTAAAACTTATTTCTTATATGTTTTTAAAGCATCCACTGTGTTTTGAGCATCATTCTTACATGTAACTATAAACAAATGCGACCATTTTGAAGGGTAATATAACAGTGTTAAGTTTTCATTTTGGGTGAGTATATATTCAAGTTGCGGGCGAACATAAGTTTTATAAGCTTTTTCTTTTAGATTTCTATTATTAGATTGAATGTTTCTTTTAATAAATCTGAGCGTGTTTCTACCTTTAGTTGATGTATTTTCTATGTTTTTCCAACTAAAGTCTTCACCGATTGTAACACCAATGCATTGAATTTAGTTGAGTATCATTTAGTTTGTAAGAAAATATGATTGGATTTTTCTTTTTTAATATTCTTATTACTCCACATTTATCAGGATTAAACTCCATTGACCATTTAATTTCCAAAAGTTCTTAAGTTTGCAAGTCGCTTTGTAATATTTCAGAGTCAGATTTAGAATTTATTGTTAAGTATACGATTGCGTCACAACATAACAAAAGATGGACCCCAGCACAAAACCCTGGGGAACCCCCGACATGACTGGTACAGATTTTGACTGGACACCTTCAACTACAACTGCTAATTGGCTTCGATTTAATAAAGATTTTATCCAAAGAACTGCAGATTTGTTACACCAAGTTAATACAAAAGAAGTTGGTGATTTACCTTGTCGAAAGCTTTAGAAAAATCTTTTGCTATCAGACCAGATTGAACTTCTTCATTTTCAAAAAGATTTAAATCACTAAGATGTTTTGGCTTTGAAAAGACTTTGAAAAGACTGACTCAAATTGTTTGTTTAAGATTGTTGCTTTGTCAACTGGGTTTGTGTATATTTTCCCATCAAACTTCAAAGGTGTAACACCATGATTTCCATTTTTTCTATGCTTTACAAAAGAGTAAAAATTCTTGTTTTTATTATATCCAGAGTTTTCTGAGTCAGAAAAGATCACACTTTCCAAATATTCCCAATAGGATTTTCTGATCTCTTTTTGAGTAATGAACACCAGGACTTGTAGCATGTGCTGCACATAGAAGTTTACTGCTCAAGTCATCCGTTACATGAACACCAGGACTAATATTATTATGTACTACACATAGAAGTTTACTCCTTTACAGTCATCCGTTACATCAACACCAGGACTTGTGCTATACAATGATGGTCTTTTCGTAGATACTGTTTATGATAGTAATACATGTACATTTACACAGGATATAGAGGGGTGAGGTTGGGGCAGATAGAATCATTGGAGAGTGGCTTTAGGGGTAGAAATATATCCCTTGCTTGTTTAGTCATCCCCTGAAATGTGACCTCTATGCATTTAAAATGATAGCCCAGTCACAAAATACCAGCCCTTAGAATTAATGTGACGTTAGCCTCCAAAGTAGCGATTGGGTGTTGTGCATGACAAACCTTGTGGTGTGGACTGCAACTAACTGTGAAGATATTTCAAAATTGGTTATTGCATGCTAGTCACCAGTCACGAAAAAATGGTATAAAATCCATGTATCACCCAAGATGTTATACATGACACACCCTTTGTTATGGGCAACAATTGTATGAAATTATTTCAAAATCAGTGTTTGATGTTACTGTTTTGGTATAATGCTCTACATTAAAGATTTTAAGCCACAAGTGTGACCTTGACTGTAAAGGTAACTGTGGGTGTGGTACCTACCACACCTTTGTGTTCTGTGCAACAACTGCATGATATTATTTGAAAATGGTACATGCATTTAGAAGTTCCAGTCAGGACATATATGGGCAGAAACTATCCCCAATGGTTTCTATTGGTTGGTAGCTAAAAAGTGAACAGATGAAAGTACACACTTATAGGAAATCATACTTGTCTGAAAGCCAAATTAACAAATTTGATGAAACAAAATTGGGTTATTTCCCTTGCATTATTACAGACTTGACAATTTCTGGTATTTTGAAATATTCCCTGGCTTTGACCCAGTGACAGTTTATCATAGTGGACAGTTTATTAGCATTATATTTATCTTTTTGTTTCCAAGTTGCCTATTTTATTAAAACAAGAGGGCCAAGATAGCTTACCTGCAACTTATGACAATATGTGACCAAACTTCAACTTTTACCTATATATCATAAATACAAACATCCTTGACAAGGCAAAACTTTTGACCAATTTACATGATAACTGTATGGCATATACAAGGCTTTTACCCAGTGACCTTCAATGTTTTTGACCTCATATTACCCATATTCATACTCTACCTAAATTTAATCAAGACAATCATACTGACGAAGTTTCAAGAAGATAGAAAAACGCAGCCTCTATTGCATGCACATGGTTTTTCTATATGTTGACCCCATGACCTAGTTTTAGACCCTAGATGACCCATGTTCGAACTCGACCTAGATTTCATCAAGGCAATCATACTGACAAAGTTTCATGAAGGTCCAATGAAAAATGCAACCTCTGTACTCTGTAGCATACACAAGGCTTATCTATATGTATGATCTGAACAGGTGACCTAGTTTTTGACCCTAGATGACCCATGTTCGAACTCGACTTAGATTTCATGAAGCTTATTATACTGACTAAATTTCTTGAAAGTACAATGAAAAAAAATGCAACCTCTACCGCATACACAAGGTAAGTTTCTCCTACATATTATAAATAGGCCTATATAAAATCAAGAGGGCCAAGATGGCCATTTATTGCTCACCTGACCACCATTGGCTATAATACAAGGTCATCAGCAGCAGAATGGGTCAATTTTGTCCTGGGGGACATGATTTGAGCATTCTTGGTAGAGGTCCACTAGACAATGATACGTGCCATATATCTAAGTTCTAGGCCTTGTGGTTTCAAAGATAAAGATTTTAAAGTTTTTTCTATATAAAACTATGTAAAATCAAGAGACCCCCAGGCGGATCAATTTTGAGCCATGGGTCATATTTTGAACAATCTTAGAATACCACATACCTAAATATCTAAGCTCAGGCCTTAAAATTGTGGCTTCAGAGAAGATTTTAAAATTTTGTCCTACATAAGCATACATAAAACAAGACTATATCTCTCAGCTGACTACCATTGGCTGTAATACAAGGAGTCATAATTTTAACATAATTCGTAGAGGTCCACTTCACAATGATTAGTAACATTCCAAATTTTAGCTCTGCCAGTGGGCCTTGTTTTTTTTAAATTTTCCCAGATAGGCCTATGTGTAATCAAGTGACCTCCCAAACCCTCCTGGGAAGGGTTAATTTTGACCTAGGGGTCATGAGTTGAACAATCTTAGTAAAGGCCAACAAGGCAATGCTTCATGCTAAATATCTCAGCCGAAGGCCTTGTGGAGTTTTTCATATTTGTTAGTTTATACTTATTTATTTTAGCTTGATTGTGAAGAAAGCTTGCAGCTTATCCAGTCACTCTCAAGCAGTGCTGGTGTCATTTGAGGAGGTATGGTCATGACCCCAGTTGGGCTTGAACCCATCACCTCGGGGATGAGTGTAACCTCTACACCACCGCTTCCTATGTGTTGCAATAGCAACAAGAGTTCTGCAAAGAATGGAATTCTTTGAACAACTTTGATAGAGCTTCATGCAAGGAACATCCCTGCAAAGTTTCAACATTGGCCTAGTGGTTTCAGAGATAATCTTGGTATAGGTCCACAAGGAAATCTCACATGCTAAATATCTAAGCTCTAGGTTTTGTGGTTTCAGAGAAGGTTTTTCAAGTTTTTCCTACATAAGCCTATGTAAAAACAAGTGACCCCTGGGTGGAGTTAATTTGACCCAGGGGTCATAATCTGAACAGTCTTGGTTGAGGTTCAATAGGTTATGCCACATGCTAAATATCTAAGCTCTAGGCCTTCCTGTTCTTGAGAAGATTTTAAATTTCCTTTCCGTTGCCATGGCAACCAGAATTCTGCATGGAATGGAATTCTTTGATAGAGCTTCATGCAAGAAACATCCTTGCCAAGTTATATCATCATTAGCCTAGTGGTTTCAGGAGATGTCGTTTGAAGGAAAATATTACCGGACGTACAACATGCGCCAGACAGAATAAGATCCCAATAGCTCACTCTGGCAGCTAAGCTAACAATTAAGTGATCCCAGGGGGGAATGTGGGGAGGGGTCACTTTTGAC
The DNA here is from genome assembly GCA_022818135.1 of Saxidomus purpurata. Taxonomy (NCBI): domain Eukaryota; kingdom Metazoa; phylum Mollusca; class Bivalvia; order Venerida; family Veneridae; genus Saxidomus; species Saxidomus purpurata. Next base: position 31,513,064 of record JAFMSR010000005.1, on the reverse strand, counting down.
CCTGGGTTTATAATTATTTTAACAATTTTGGTAGATGTCCAACATTAAGACCACCAGGCCTTGATTTCAGACCAAAACATTTAATAAATCTCATTATAATATTGATGGAATACATCTAACCAGAGCTGTCCTTAGTAAGTGATATATGCCCAAAAGAAGAATTTCGCAGTCTGTGTCCTCTCCATGTACTTAACAATTGTGCAATGTAATTTTAAAGTTGTTCCATGCATGACAGAGTTAACATGCATACATGACTCCACTTCTTTTAAACTCTTGAGTGTGACCTTGATCCTTGAGTAAGGGACGTTGGTCTTGCACGCGACATGTCATCTCGATTTGCTAATCATTTGTGCCAAGTTATTTAAGAGTCCTTCAATACATTACAGGCCATACACAAATGTATGCATATATACAGGATACCTTTAAACTCTAGACATGACCTTTACCTTGAGGTGGGGACACCTTTGGGGGCATAAAAAGCAATGTGAAATATGGTGTGAAAGTGATATGGTGTGAAAGTGATAATTGTATAATACGTGTATCTTTATAAGTAGAGTGTGTCTTTTATGCACATTCCACTTTCTATTAAACACAGTTTCTTAGTCAAGAATGATATTTTGTTGATTTCAACACTCTTAGAAGAGGCCCTCTAGACAAGTCTACATGCCAAATATTTAAGTCTTCACAGAGAGCATCCCTGTCATATTTCATCAAAATTGAATTTCAGAGATGTCGTTTGAAAGGAATGATAGATGGACAGACGACAGATAGATAGCTAACAAGAGGGCCATGATGGTCCTATATTGCTCACCTGAATACAAGTACACTCACATGGTGGGTGTGGTCAATTGTGACCCAAGAGGCATGATTTGAACAAACGTTCAAGAGGTCTACTAGGCAACGCTACATGCTAAATATCTAAGCTCTAGGCCCTGTGATTTCAGAGAAGAAGATTTTTAAAGTTTTCTTATATAAGCCTATGTAAAACTAAGTGACCCCAAGCAGGGTCAATTTTGATCCAAGGGTCATGATTTGAACAATCTTGGTAGAGGTCCACTAGACAATGCTAAATTATAACAAACCAAATATCTAAGCTCTAGTTATGATAAAGGAGATATCATTTGAATCAAAATGTTGATGGACAACAGACATACTCACCAGATGGCCTTTGTGATGTTATCCCTTTGATCTTTCTTTGATCTTTTTTAACCCAACAATACTATTTTTTTAACCCCACAAAGTCATTTTTGACCCCTTAATGACAGATTGAACTGAAACAACTTCATAATGCTAAGTTGTACTCAAACCCTTACCCCCTAATGTCTACTGGGCATGTATGAAAGACAGACGACAGACAATCATCCATCCTAAAAGCTCACCCTGGCAAAGCCAGTTGAGCTAAAACGCAAATCTTGCAAATGCCTTGAGCAATATGGTGTCAAACTGATTATCTTAAAACAAAGTTAAATGAAAACTTTCATTTAAGTTGTATACAATCTTGCAACTGCATACTTAGAAAAGTGGTGTGTATCTTTTATGCACATACCACTTTCTATTAAACACTGTATAATATATAGTTGATTTTGACAAATAAACATTCAAAAATATATTCAGTTTGTCCGCAGTTTGTTTCAACTGGCACTTTAACTGTCAGTCCTGCTGGCCTCAGTGATGTTACAATGATCTGAAAATACAAAGACATAAGGAAATCAGTGTAATTAGTGTTCCATTGCTTTCATTCAATTACTGTAACTGGAAAATAAAATATGTAAAGATTGTGCTGTAAACTGACAGATTTAGTATTTAAGGATGCCTATTTCAACAGATAAAGATTTCAGCTGCTGATCCATCCAACTGATTAAATTTAGCTATAGACTTGACACTTGTACAGAAATGTTAAGGAGCACAACAAGTTGTGTACATGTGATTCTGTTTATGACTGTATTTACAGCAAGTTTAGTGAATATCCTTAATAATGAATTAACAATTGGGGGGGGGGTTTTTTTGTTTTTTTTTATTGTTGTTGTGGGTTTTGGTTTTTTTTTTTTTTTTTTTTTTTTTGGGGGTTTATTATAAAAAAAAAATTGCCCCACACTGTGTGCAGATTAAAGTTCACACAAATTTTACACAGAGCTTTGAATTGAAAGATAGCTTGCAGTTAAAACTATGTTTAACTTGACCAGATATTAGGCAAATACAAACATTTACAGCAAGTTTAGTGAATATTAATATGAACAATTTCAGCTAAAGACCAGAAAACTCTAAATTTGTCAAAATTTGACAATTAAAAAGCAATTTGGCTAGTCCTTTAACTTGGCTGAGGTCCCACAATACAGCCCTTCATGATGGACATATAAAACTCCAAAGGATTATGTCATGGTGCAATCCTAAAGCAGTTGACTATATGCTCATATGTACGTGCAACATTACGGAAGAAAGAAATTATGGTTTTACCCTTTGAAATGTTGTTACCTTTAAGGTTAAGATGACATGTCAGCAACTGCCTGCACCTGTACTGTTCTGCTTACCATCTGGAAACCATCTCCTTAACAACCTTGTACATCACTGCATATCCCATCTTGCCCAGTTTCAACTTGGCACAAGAGATTACTTTGTTTGTCAGTCCCCAAATAACCCTGACTGATGCTTTCCTTTTCTCCTTTGGGAGCACATTCACCTACAAAATTAAGTTAACATTGAGCAGGCTTTCAAAATGACGAAAACTTGTGAAAATGTTTCAAATTCAAAGTTTAAGTACTTTGCTGCAATCTCCATCATACTGCTTTAAATTTACAGAAATTCTGAATAAATTGTGTTACTTGTCTTTATTTATGCAAGACCATTAATATGCGACACTTTTTCTGAAATATAGCATGTCTTTTTGGATCAATTGTGAAATGATCCAATGTAAAAGGTGGATAATCAGATTTTGGCCATGTAACAGATTTGTTTGAAACTTTAACATCTGATCATTTTCACTCATTTATGTTTTGTATTATATTTGTAAAATATTTGCATTAACAATTATATATTTAGATGGCATTCCTTAGAAATGCAAGTTTGAAAAATCATTATTACCTCCCTTTACCTATCTTGGTTGTGCAACCAAGATAGTTTGGAAATGAATGAATTTAGAAGCTACACATAGTTTTAAAACTTGCATTTTGGTTCAGAATGTTAAAATATTTGTATATCATTCTATGCAATGCAAATGTAAAAGTAGAAATTATATTGAAACTAGACCTAACACTAAATGTGATTAATACCCCCGGAAGACTGCTTTATAAATTGAGGAAGTTTATAGTAACAGAATACATTGCAAAAAAAATCAACTAAGAAAGAGATATCATCCTTGGCAATAACTCGTCAGTAATTTTGGCAGTAATTTGTCAAGATAGAGTTATGGTTCTTGTGCACTGCACTTCCTCCCATTGTGCTTAACCATTGTATGAAGTTGTATTGAATATCAAACAGTAGTTTTCATATTATGCTATGGACAAGGAAAAGTAACAAAGGACAATAACTGTAATGAGTCAAGGTAGAGTTACAGTTCTTGTGCACTGCACATCCTCTCAATGTACTTGACCATTGTATGAAGTTATATTGAGATATGTGCATGATAGTACCTTGCATGCAAAACTTTAACCGTGCATGATAGTACCTTGCATACAAAACTTTAACCGTGCATGATAGTACCTTGCATACAAAACTTTAACCGTGCATGATAGTACCTTGCATACAGAACTTTAACCAAAGCTGCAAAGCCAACACCGACTGTAATAGCTCTACATATTCTTTGAATAGTTGAGCGAAAAGCTAGCAAGAAGCCACTAGCCAAGGGGTGAAAAATGCTTAGCAATATTACACGATGATGTATTTAGATCATAATGTTTATACTGTTCAATAATACACTGACATCAATTTTTATTCTTTTTGCTTCCAAAATGGTAGAGTGGCAGTTGAGTAATGTAATTTCAAAGGAAAGATTAATGTAGGGCATATTTACGTTCTATTAAATTTTGTGTAGTAGATAAACATGTTAAATTTTCCCATAATGCTTGTAATGTTCCCCATCCTCCTCAACAGTAATAGTTTTATCAACTTTTTTTCAAATTTATAATTTTTACATTGATGTTTGTCAGCTTAAATGATTTCAAATGACATTTTTCCATTATTTTATTTGAATCAATTCTTCAATATTCTTCCCATTTTCTCCAACAAAAACCTAAAAAATTAATTAATTGGCTTCCACATGCCCTACACTGTAAGTTGACATTAATTTTCTTTCAAATAAATCACTTTGTCAATGTTGATGAAACTTGGAGGGAATGTTCCTTGCATGAAGCTCTGTCATAGTTGTTCAAACTAGACTTATCACTAAATGTGATAAATACCCCTAAAAGACAGCTTTATCAACTGAAGAAGTTGGTAGTAACAAGATCTTGTACCAGGTGAGCTAAAAATGACACCTTCTGTAACATTTTCTGTGTATAAGTTCTGCAGACATTTTGTTAACATTTAAAATTAACAAGTTCTGTAACAATTTCTAACATTTAAAATGAGGCATTCCTTAACATTGTCTTTAACATTTTCATGAACCTTTCCGTAACAATTACTATTAATAATGAAAAATACACATTCCATAACTTTTTCTTTAACAGTTCTGCAAACATTTTGTTAACATTTAAAATGAACAAGTTCAGTAACAATTTCTTTTAACATTTAAAATGAGATTTTAACTGTCTTTACATTTAAAATGACACATTCCATAACATTTTCTTTAACAGTTATGCAGACATTTTGTTTCTAACATTTAAAATGAACAAGTTCTGTAACAAACTCTTTAAATATTTAAATGCCATGTTCCATTATATTTTCTTTCACACTTCTGCAGACATTTTGTAAACATTTAAAATGAACAAGTGCTGTAACAATTTCAAACATTTAAAATGACGCATTCAGTAACATTGTCTTTAACATTTTCACGAACCTTTCCATAACAATTTCTTTTAACATCTAAAATGACATGTCCGTAACATTTTCTTAAACAGTTCTACAGGCATTTTGTTAACATTTAAAATGAACAAGTTCTGTAACAATTTCTAACATAAAAAACAAAGCATTCTGTAACATTTTCTTTAACATTTTAACAAACCTTTCCATAACAATTTCTTTTTACAATTAAAAAGAGATTTTAACTCTCTTGTCATTTGAAATGACATGTTTGTTCCCTAACATTTTCTTAAACAGTTCTGCAGACATTTTGTTAACATTTAGAATGAACAAGTTCTGTAACAATTTCTTTTAACATTTAAAATGACCATTCTGTAACATTTTCTTTAACATTTCTGCAGACATTTTGTTAACATTAAAAATGAACAAGTTCTTTAACAATTTCTTTTAATATTTAAAATGACACGTTCCATAACATTTTATTTAACATTTCTGCAGACATTTTGTTAACCTTTAAAATGGCAGGTTCCGTTAGATTTTCTTTAACACTTCTGCAGACATTTTGTTAACATTTAAAATAAACAAGTTCTGTAACAATTTCTTTTAATATCTAAAATGATATGTTCTGCTATATTTTCTTTCACACTTCTGCAGACATTTTGTTAACATTTAAAATGAACAAGTTCTGTAACAATTTTTAACATCTAAAATGACGCATTCTGTTACATTTTCTTTCACATTTTAACAAACTTTTCCATTACAATTTCTTTAAACATTTAAAATGACAAGTTCCTTAACAGTTTCTTTAACAGTTCTGCAGACATTTCATTAACATTTAAAATGAACAAGTTCTGTAACAATTTCTTTTAACATTTAAAATGACGTGTTCTGTAACATTTTCTTTAACATTTCCGCAGACATTTTGTTAACATTTAAAAGGAACAAGTTCTGTAACAATTTCTTTAAACATATAAAATGACACCTTCCGAAACATTTTCTTAAACAGTTCCACAGACATTTTGTTTCCATTTTAAATGGACAAGTTCTGTAATAATATCTTACAATACAAATGATGCATTCTGTAAAAAAAATTTAATAACATCTTAACAACCCTTTCCATGACAATTTCTTTTTACATTTAAAATGAGAGTTTGACGTCTTATCATTTGAAATGACACGTTTGCTCAATAACATTCTCTTTAACAGTTCTGCAGACATTTTGTTAACATTTAAAATGAACAAATTCTGTAACAATTTCTTTTAACATTTAAAACGACGCACTCTGTAACATTGTCTTTAACATTTTCACGAACCTTTCCATAACAATTTTTTTTATCATTTAAAATGACTACAATTCCTTTAATATTTAAAATCAATTCTAACATTGTCTTTCATGCAGACATTTTGTTAACATTTAAAATGAACAAGTTCTGTAACAATTTCTAACATAAAAAATGATGCATTCCATAACATTGTCTTTACCATTTTCACTTAGCTTTCCATAAGAAATTCCATTTAACATTTAAAATGAGATTTTCAACTCCGACTTTTGTTACATTTGGAATGAACACAGTTTGTAACAATCTTTACATTTAAATAAGTTCCGTAACATTTTATTTAACAGTTCTGCAGACATTTTGTTAACATTTAAAATGAACAAGTTCTGTAACAATTTCTTTCAATATTTAAAATGACACGCTCCGTAACATTTTATTTAACATTTCTGCAGACATCTTGTTAACATGTAAAATGAAAAAGTTCTGTAACAATTTAAAATGACGCATTCTACAAAGACTGTAACATTTTCACTAACTTTTTCATTAATATTTCTTAAAATATTGAAAGTTAGGTTCTGTCCATTTCTTAACAATTTTAACTGCAGACCTTTTGACCATTCAAATGACAAGTTCTGTAACAATCTATTTAACATTTAAAATGAAGATTTTAACATCTCTTACACATTTTGAAACATTTGTTAAGCATTTAAAGGAAGTGCTGTAACAATTTCTTTAACATGTAACAATACGCATTCTAACATTTTCTTTTACATATTAAAAACTTAGATTTTCTTTTTAACATTTAAAATGACACATTCTGTAACTTTTTCTTTAACAGACCTTTCTATAGACATTTTGTTTTAACATTTAAAATGAACAATCATAACTTCTGTAACAGTTCTGCAGACATTTTGTTAACATTAAAAATGAACAAGCTCTGTAACATTTTCTTTAATAGTTTAAAATAACCTGTTCCATAACAATTTATTTTTACATTTAAACTGAGATTTTAATTCCCTTGTTTTGAAATGGCACAGTTCCGTTAACATTTTCGTTAAACAGTTCTGCAGACATTTTGTTAACATTTAAAATAAACAAGTTCTGTAACAATTTCTTTTAATATTTAAAATGATATGTTCCATAAATTTTATTTAACACTTCTGCAGACATTTTGTTAACATTTAAAATGAACAAGTTCTGTAACAATTTCTAACATCTAAAAAGACGCATTTCTGTTACATTTTCTTTAATATTTTAACAAACTTGTCCATTACAATTTCTTTACGAACCTTTACAATATCAAGTTCTTCTAACAGTTTCTTTAACATCTGCAGACATTTAACTCTCTTAACATTTAAAATGAACAAGTTCTGTAACAATTTCTTTTACATTTAAAAACGTCTAACATTTTCATTAAAATTTCTTTAACATTTTTAACATTTAAGGAAAAGTTCTTAACAATTTCTTTAAACATATAAAATGACACATTCTGTAACATTTTTCTTTAACAGTTCTACAGACATTTTGTTAACATTTAAAATGGACAAGTTCTGTAATAATATCTTACAATAAAAATAATGCATTCTGTAAAAAATTTTTAACATCTTAACAACCCTTTCCATGACAATTTCTTTTTACATTTAAAATGAGATTTTAACGCTCTTATCATTTGAAATGACACGTTTGCTCCATAACATTCTCGTTAACAGTTCTGCAGACATTTTGTTAACATTTAAAATGAACAAATTCTGTAACAATTACATAAAACACTCTGTAACATTTCTTTCTTTAACATTTTTCATTTAAAATGACACATTCCGTAACTTTTTCTTTAACAGTTCTGCAGACATTTTGTTAACATTTAAAATGAACAAGTTCTGTAACAATTTCTAACATAAAAAACAAAGCATTCTGTAACATTTTCTTTTACATTTTAACAAAGCTTTCCATAACAATTTCATTTTACATTTAAAATGAGATTTTAACTCTCTTGTCATTTGGAATGACACATTTGTTCCCTAACATTTTCGTAAACAGTTCTGCAGACATTTTGTTAACATTTAAAATGAACAAGTTCTGTAACAATTTCTTTTAATATTTAAAATGACAAGTTCCATAACATTTTATTTAACATTTCTGCAGACATTTTGTTAACATTTAAAATGAACAAGTTCTGTAACAATTTCTAACATTTAAAAAGATGCATTTCGTAACATTTTCTTTAATATTTTAACGAACCTGTCCATAACAATTTTAACGAACCTTTCCATATCAATTTCTTCTAACATTTAAAATGAGATTTTAACTCTCTTAACATTTAAAATGACGCATTCAGTTACATTTTCTTTAACATTTAACAAACCTTTCCATAAAAATTTCTTTTAATATTAAAAATTAGATTTTAACTCTCTTAACATTTAAAATGACACATTCTGTAACTTTTTCTTTAACAGTTCTACAGACATTTTGTTAACATTTAAAATGAACAACTTCTGAAACAATTTTTAACATAAAAAACAAAGCATTCTGTAACATTTTCTTTAACAGTTTAACAAACCTTTCCATAACAATTTCGTTTTACATTTAAAATGAGATTTTAACTCTCTTGTCATTTGAAATGACACATTTGTTCCGTAACATTTTCGTAAACAGTTCTGCAGACATTTTGTTAACATTTAAAATGAACAAGTTCTGTTACAATTTCTTTTAATATTTAAAATGACACTATAAAATTTTATTTAAGATTTCTGCGACATTTTGTTAACATTTAAAATGAACAAGTTCTGTAACAATCTAATTTAATAAGATGCATCACAACATTTTATTTTAATATTTTAACGAACCTGTCCATAACAATTTCTAACAACTTTCCTAACCATTTCTTCTAACACTTTAAAAGATTTTAACACTTTAACATTTAAAATTTAGGCATTCAGTTAACATTGGCTTTAACATTTAACGAACCTTTCCATAAAAATTTCTTTTAATATTTAAAATTAGATTTTAACTCTCTTAACATTTAAAATGACACATTCTGTAACTTTTTCTTTAACATTTGACGAACCTTTCCAAAATAATTTCTTTTAATATTTAAAATTAGATTTTAACTCTCTTAATATTTGAAATGACACGTTCGTTCCTTAAAAGGTTCTTTAACAGTTCTGCAGACATTTTGTTAACATTTAAAACGAACAAGTTTTGCAACAATTACTAATATTTAAAATGACGCGATCTGTAACATTTTCTTTAACATTTTAACAAAGCTTTCTATATCAATTTCTTTTAACATCTAAAATGAGATTTTGACTCTTTGCACATTTGAAGTGACAAGTTTGTTCCTGAACATTTTATTTAACACTTTTGAAGACATTTTGTTAACATTTAAAATGAACAAGTTCCATAACAATTTCTATTAACATTTAAAATGAATTAAAAATTGAATTGAGATTTTCTGTTTCATTTTCTTGAACATTTCAACTGTCTTTACATTTTAAACAACACATTAGTATGATGGAGCACAACAGTTTATTTTTAAATTTTAATTGAGATTTTCCATAATTTCCATAACAATTTCTTAAACATTTCAACTCTTTTAATATTTGAAAATTTAAAGTTTAAATTTTAGGTTGTTAAAATGGGTGGAAATATGTGCATGTCCTCTTAGTACTCTCATAAATTTTGTCAAATTCCGGCAAGTTGTTGTCTAGAAATGATCTTGACATAAAGGTACGGTTGTTTTCTTAGGTAAACTCAGAATTTTATCCAGCATTTCAGAGTTTTTCCCCCAACTGTGTAAAACCCAATTACTTCTCCCTTTTTTTCATGGATTGATTGTCAATATCATTCAACAAGAGCTGTCCATAAGACAGCAAGCTCATCATAATGTGGGTGTTTGCTAATTAAACAAAACTTTTATCAGTATAATAGCAAAACAAAATTCTGCTAACTATTAAGTATAAACTAGGAAAGTTGAATCATAAAAAAGGCCAAAATCCGTCACTAATATATTTAATTTTTGGTAAATTAATTGTTTGATACACCAAATGTACCCTTGAACACTATTGCTAAGTTTGATATAAATATCATAAGTGGTTACTAAGATATGTGCATGATAGTACCTAGCAGGCAAAACTTTAACCAAATTTTCAAAGTCAAACAAGGGCCATAATTTGCACTAAATTTAAACAAGAGTTATCTGTCTTGACTGTGGGACACCCCTAATAGAGACATGAACAAAGTTTCAAGTCAATATCATAAGTAGTTACTGAAATATGTGCATGATAGTACTTAGCAGGCAAAACTTTAACCAAATTTTCAAAGTCAAACAAGGGCCATAATTTGTACTAAATTTATACAAGAGTTATCTGACTTGATTGTATGACACCCCTAAAGACAGTAAACAAAGTTTCAAGTCAATATCATAAGTGGTTACTGAGATATGTGCATGATAGTACCTAGCAGGCAAAACTTTAACCAAATTTTCAAAGTCAAACAAGGGCCATAATTTGTACTAAATTTACAAGAGTTATCTGACTTGACTGTGTGACAGCCCTTAAGACATTTACAAAGTTTCAAGTCAATATCATAAGTGGTTACTGAGATATGTGCATGATAGTACCTAGCAGGCAAAACTTTAACCAAATTTTCAAAGTCAAACAAGGGCCATAATTTGCACTAAATTTATACAAGAGTTATCTGACTTGACTGTGTGACACCCCTAAAGACATTTACAAAGTTTCAAGTCAATATCATAAGTGGTTACTGAAATATGTGCATGATAGTACTTAGCAGGCAAAACTTTAACCAAATTTTCAAAGTCAAACAAGGGCCATAATTTGTACTAAATTTATACAAGAATTATCTGACTTGATTTTATGACACTCCTAAAGACATGAACAAAGTTTCAAGTCAATATCATAAGTGGTTACTGAGATATGTGCATGATAGTACCTAGCAGGCAAAACTTTAACCAAATTTTCAAAGTCAAACAAGGGCCATAATTTGTACTAAATTTAAACAAGAGTTATCTGACTTGACTGTGTGACAGCCCTTAAGACAGTAACAAAGTTCAAGTCAATATCATAAGTGGTTACTGAGATATGTGCATGATAGTACCTAGCAGGCAAAACTTTAACCAAATGTTCGAAGTCAAACAAGGGCCATAATTTGTAATAAATTTATACAAGAGTTATCTGACTTGATTGTATGACACCCCTAATAGAGACATGAACAAAGTTTCAAGTCAATATCATAAGTGGTTACTGAGATATGTGCATGATAGTACTTAGCAGGCAAAACTTTAACCAAAGAAGCAACGCCGACGCCGACGCACAAGTGACTGTAATAGCTCTCTATATATTCTCCGAATAGTCGAGCTAAAAATGCATAAAAGGAGACCTAACAACATGATTCTATCTTTCGTGTACTATTTAATTTAAATTAAACATAATTATGTATGCTAAAATTTAAGCTACAAGGATAGCACATGCTAGTTTAACTTTGAACAGATGTAATCAACGACTATATTACAGAGCTAGAAACATTTTTTAATCTTTTCATCTGTACATTCAGCTAGACAATCAGAGCGAAAGACTCGTTCAGACAGATAATGGCTATAATTAGTTCCATTGGTCAAGCAAGGCTTAATAAGACACTTCAGGTATGGTAAGGACATTTAGTTTGCAAGTCAATACTGTTTTCTGATGAATATCAATATTATACCAGTAAAAAGTGCAACACATTTGAGTTATATTAAGTGTTTTTCTTGCATTCTCATAGAAGCATTGCTTTGCTTGTGGCAAAAAATGTTACCATATTTGCAACCAAATGTAGAACATGATCACTTTGAACCTATGTACATGCTCTGTGCTATTCTTCATTACTTAAGGACATAATTAATAAGAGCATGGTCTGCGGGTGCCAGGTGCTTGTCTGATTTTATCCTTTTAAGTATATTTATCACCACTTTTAATAACATTGTCCTTGACCTTGACCCTAGAACACAATCCCATAAAAAGGTTTTCATAATAAAAACTAGACACTAAGTTTGGTTACAATAATTCAATTGCAACTAAAGATCATTTTTCTTCTTTTAGAAAAAAAACTTTGACCCCCTGAGCCCCAAACAAAACCCCAATGAATTTAAAAGTCTTTATTCACACTTTATAATTTAGTTACATTATGTCAATTGTAACTAAAGATATTGAACATTACTACTGCTTTTTCTATTTTCAGTAAGTGACCTTGACAATGACCCCAGGAGCCCTAAAAGCCAACCCTACCTTCTTAAATATATACTTACTACAAACAAAAGCTGGTTACATTATGTCAACTATAACTGAAGATATGGAAGATATTACAGTTTTCCTATTTTTAGTACCAGTGACCTTGAACCCATGAGCCCGGAAATACAATCCAATTAAAGATATTCATAAATACTTCTCATACACTAAGTTTGATTGCATTATGTTGACAAAATATTGTGTGTGTGAAACTTTCTAAGTTAAGAAGGGGCAATAATCCAGCCAAATACATTACAGGGTTATGTAACTTGTAACAATCTTCCTTTATTCTACTGCACATTTCATAGTGAACAAGTATTCCAAGTTTGAAAGTCATCTCCAATAAGTCCAAAAATACTAAAATATACCCCCTCCCCTCCCCGCCTATGACATGTGAGATCTAATAAATAGTATTATAATGATACAAGTCACAGGAATATTCACAGATCCTGTAATGCATGAGTATGGTCTAGACATCTCTTGGTAACTTGAGTATGTTACAAAAGCAGTTTGCTTACAAAGACAAAAGCTTCTTGACCAAGCAGATCTAGCTTAGGAATGCAGTCTTCAAATGGAACCACTGGCCACATTCAAACTTCATGCTCAACATAGGATTATTGTTGATGAGGATTTTATGACCCCTATTGATCTCATATGACTTCAGATTACTACATCATTAGAAAAGTTCTTCTATTGCAGTGGGCAGGGGACAAACATCACTTGTCTTCTATCGATACCAACACTGCTGAAGTCTTAATGAGTTATAAAACGTTGATTTGTCAGTAATTGGCTGTAAGGCTGATATTCATTGAAAGTGCTAACAGTTCTGAAAGAACAATAGTTAAGCTGTTGTAGATGTTTAACGCCCTTTTCAAATGTATTTTGGTCATTTAAACAATAATAAGGATTGCTTTTTACTTTTTTAAACTCTGGTGGTCACTTTGTGCAGTCAAGCTGAACCGTCAAGCAATTTTGGTAAAGGACCATCCTAGCAACAATTCTGTGAAATTGGGAGGAAATTGGTAAGTCTAGTTGTTATGGATATGAGCTGACAATGGGTAACAATAGCTCATCATGAGCAGAAAGTGCTCAGTTGAGCTTAAAATTCCACGGTATTTTCAGGAATTCCAAGACTTATCCATGATAAACTAAGTAATGTCCATTTTCCAGAAATAGAACGTTGAAAAAAGTGGTAGTTTTGGGGAAAAGAAACTTTCTGAATTTGGTTTAGGTTCACGTTCAGAACCTTTAACTTGTGCATCAGCTCTGAAACAAGACAGATTCAACGAGTTGTAGAAGTGAAACTGAAAGTAATGCCACAATCTCATATAGGTAAACAAGATCAGCCTTTAAAGTTCTTTGGTAGCATTCACAAGAAATTAAATTTGTAAAGAGATACAGCCTCCAAACATTTTTATAATTAATGATATAAGGTTAAATTTTGATGAAAATGATAATCTCAAACAATATCTCCCAATTTGCTGGTTTTCCCGACTCATCAGGATCTTGTTTACATTTTCATCCACTGCATTTCTTTTTAAATTCAATGAATATATTGTATTTTATCATGTTGCTTATTAACTGCATGTGTTGTGCTGGTGCTTTGTTATCTTTTTTCTTGGCTGGTTTTGATTGGTATAGAAAATTCCTGAATGATGATTAAAGATAAAATCCTAGTAGGACAGGAGGGTATAAATGAATCGTCAACAGCCATTTTGTGGGACAGTTCCCGAGGCACCAAAGTTCAAATAGCAAACTCCTTAATGCATTGCCAGCACTTTGTTTCAACATATAGATCTAGTATAATTTATCATTTATGATGCTAAAATTGATGTGAGCTTTTTGATTAATGAAACAAGTATCTGGTTCACATAGAGCTGATCTTCCTACTGCTTCCCCGTGAACTCTGTATAGTCAATACTACACAATACAAGAGTACCACAAGTGCTAAAGAATGCTCTAGCATTGTTCAGTCCTATATTCCTATCAACTGTGTTTTGCATTTTATTTTGGCGTCTGATGTGATCTGCGCCAATTTAAGACCCTATCAATTCTTAAAACTATAAAAAAATGCCAACATTCGGCACTGCAGATTTAAAGCCCCATTAGTATACAGCACTATAGAACACAGCAATGCTAGAACTATAGAACACAGCAGTGCTTTTGAACACTACAGTACTATTGAACACAGCAGTGTTTTGAACACTACAGTACTATTGAACACAGCAGTGATTTTGAACACTACAGTATTATAGAACACAGCAGTGCTTTTGAACACTACAGTACTATAAGCACAGCAGTGCTTTTGAACACTTAATAGTACTATAGAACACAGCAGTGCTTTTGAACACTACAGTACTATAGTGAGATACAGTACTACATATACACTAAGAAATAAGGAGTATTTGTGTGTTAGGAGACTTCAATACCTAATTAATACTACAGAACTAGGCAGTACTAAGTGGAATTAATTGCAACCTCTTGTTACAGTTTTTAGACAAGACTTTTTATGTACTTCCTAAACAAGTGAACCCTGGGACAGAGCCAGCATAAATTATGCATGACCTTGGTAGAGGACCTTCAGGTGATGCTACATCTAAGCTCTAGGCATGACAGTTTCTTACAAGAAGACTTTTTAATTCTATGTGAAACACGTGGCCCACAGAAATTAGTCAAAATGCTTTTAAAAGGTTCTATTAGGGTTAAGCATGGCAAGGTATAGGGTAACAATCATACCAAAAGAAAATTAAATAACTAAAGCTATAATTCACAAGAGATTGAATACTGATTATATGGAGGGTTGTAAAACATACTAATTTCCACTGAAAACAAGGAAAATAAAGGATGAATTGCCATACAAAATCATGACTGTCAAACTGCAAGGCAAATTTAGTGAAAATAGCTATGTAGAGGAAACTGAGTGTATAGTAAGATGTATTTCTTCACTGATGGTTTCTCTTCACCGTAGCCTTAGTTGTGGGATACTTTTGAAACGATACTGTCACAAGTCATTGTAAATCTCATGGCAACCTCAAATTGAGTATTTGTCCTTGTATGTTTGCAGTGAGCAAAAATAACTTTTATAAACGGCAAAAATGTATTATCCAACTACAACAGACAATATGAGAAAAGAAGACAAAGAAACCAAAAGTAATGTCCATGCATTCCTTCAATTTGAGCCCTAACTACACCACAAACAAAATGCAGTCGTTTGATTATACAAAGAGTGATAAAGTTGGTGTCTTCTACCAAAGTCATCTTCACATTTCCTGTTTATAGCTTGGAACCATGGTTTTAAGCATGTACTGGAAAAATATCCAGGTATTCCAAAATATTCATGATGAAACTGAAATAAATTCCATGGAAAAAATTCTACTGGTTCAAGCCAGACACACCAGGGTAAGACTGTAAAGGCTTTTCTGTGATTAGCCCTTTCTTTCAAAGCTAAATGTGGAAAATATGAGCAAATTCTCTATAGATAGAAATGCGATCATGGAATTTAATAGAACTATTTAACCCAAATACTATTTTGGTGTACACGATTCTAAGTTATTTTTCATAATCCCAAGATAACATTTTAACTGTTCAGATGTACTTAAGTTGGGTTTCATTTTGTTCAGTATTAAGAGTTTGAATTTTGAAGTTTCATATCACTGGTTTAAGAACATATACTTCTGGTCCAATCTGCTCCCAGCTCATACACAAGTCCAGTGGCTAGGAGTCTTTGTTTGTTGTCTCTGGACCAATCATATTCCAAAGTCCTTTCTGGAACTCATGAGATATGCCGCACATTCCATCAACACATACAGGACAGACTTGAGTCATAATGCATAAATAAATAATGCATAAATGAAAAACAGATCATTTACATTTGATGTAAAATGTTCTGTCCAACTCTCTCACTTCCAAAGTGCAGTCGCCTGCTGTGGCTGTGTGCTATGTGTACGAGTGTGCTTTCTTTTCTTCAAACTTCAGGGAAATTTGTCAACAGATCCAACACAAAGAACTCCAATGGAATTTCTAGAAAATTCCACCTACAAAATTCTGTAGAGTATTTTCCTCATTCCATAATAAGCAAGAAAACCTAGGCATAGCAATGGAAAGCAGAGACCACCATTTTTTTCCAGGTTACACAAAATTCTTGCACTGACTGCAATGATTTTGAGCATAAGTTTGGAGAATTCAAGAACATTTCTCCATGGTATATATTCCAGCCATGAATAGTAAACTAATTTGGAAAAGTCATACTGTTTTCCCTATTCATAGGGAACTTTTCAAATATAACCTAAAATATGCTCTTCCAAAAACTTAAACACATGGAAATTGAAATACTTTTACAAGACTTGTCAAAATGTATTTGATCTCAGCAAAAATAAGAAGATAACATGCATTTGGAGACAAAGACTTCCACTCTCTTTGTATTCTAACTGGGTTACTGTGTTTCTCATTGGTGGTGCCAATAAGCATTAATGACATTGCTTCGGTAAACCTTATAATCTTACATGATGTTTGTTATGCTCCAGATTGAATTAAGTTTTGTTCCCAAATTTAATGTTAATGCAGCTGAAGGTTGGTATGTCAGTAGATCTTTGGTTTCTGCATAATACCTTGAGAAGGCTTTGATGTAGAGGTGTCAAACTTGGGAAGAAAAATTATTTTGCCCTCTCAATAACTACAAGAGTCTATGGCCTAGAGGTCTCAAACTGTATAGGGGACATTGGTAGGTGAACCCTATTTCGAGGTCACTGGGCCAAGGACCTTGTATTTAACTCGAGCAAGATAGCACACATTTCTATTCTCAGTACTTGCCAATAACTTGTCAGTAAAAGGTAGAAAATTAAGAATCTTTGTATTTTCAAAGTTGATACCCATGAACTGTTAACACTCAAATTTCAAATCAATCCCATAGGTGGTTACTGAGATATGTGCATGAGCCTGCCTTGCATACAAGACTTTTACAAAAAAATTCCAAGTACAAGAACAGGAGTATGATCATAGTCAAGAAAACAAAGATTCAACCATTCACAATTTTAAGTAAAGCACCCTTGAAGACTGAAGGAAATGGGTCCCAACCCATTATACAGTGTACATATTATGAAACAAGGATAACTTGATGAAATGTCAGCAGCTTAAAACAGAAATTTTAACACAAGGGCTCATCTTGGCAAGCTGAGATTCAAGTGGTCAACACTGCAACTAATTCAACTAAGTACTGTATACTACTGTAGTACTGCATAACACTGTAATAGTTTCTAAAATTATTGAAGTGCTCTAGCTCAAAACTCTTTAGTATGTGTACAGTACTGCAGAACTCTGTAGTAAAGCAGTATCCAAAAGCACTGTCGTGATCTATAAAATTGTATAGCAGGCCTATCGCAATACTCTGAGTACTGTAGTTTTTTCCCATAAATTAAAAGGTTATAATATATAGCAATTAATAGTACTGAACAGTATTAAAGCATTCTTTAATGCTGTGGTACTCTATGGTACTGACTGTCTTGCACGCGACACATTGTCTTGGTGTGCTGAACATTTGTGCCAAGTTATTTTAAAATCCTTCAATGCATGACAAAGTTAGAGTCCGGACACGAATGTGTGCATATATACAGGATTCCACTACCTTCAAACTTTATGTGTGACCGTGACCTTTGAGGTAGAGACGTGGGTCTTGCACGCCACACACCTTGATGTGTTGAACATTTGTGCCAAGTTATTTCAAAAGCTTTCAATGCATGACAAAGTAACAGCCGGACAGGAAAAAATGTAAGGTCTGACGCACAGACAGAGGGACGGACGGATGGACAGACGGTGTGATTTTGATATGCCACCCTTCAGGGGCATAAAAATTATAAATACAACTCATTTGATATATGAAACTGAGCAACATTGTTTAAAAACTAAAGAGTGTCTTAAAAAGTGTTTATAAATAAACAGTGGTTTTTTCAAAAATAATTTTGGCAGTGGGTCTGGTTCCAATTTGATTGGGAATCTATAGGCGTGAAAAATTGTAAATTGGAAAAATTTGAGTAACAAGAGCTGTCCCTCACAAGTACGAAGCCCGAGAGGTCTCAGTCTGTGTCCTCTCTAGTGCTCAAATGTGGTATGAATTTATATCCTTCTATGCATGACAGAGTTACCATGCATACAGTATTCCAATACTTTTAAACACCAAGTGTGACCTTGACTTTTGAGATAGGGACGCGGGTCTTGCATGCTAACACGTCGTCTTGGTGTGCTAGACATTAATTTGTGCCAAGTTATTTTAAAATCCTTCAATGCATGACAAAGTTACAATCCGGACAAGAATGTGTAAGTTGGGATGCACAGATGGGCAGACAGACGGATGGTGCGATTTTAATATGCCGCCCTTTGGAGGCATAACAAAAACCAGCTAAATAGGAAACTTTTTGTTGCTCTTTCTTCAAAATTCCTGCTTATATCATCAATCATGTAATAGAGTTTTGTTTGGGGTAATCATGTTGAGTAGGAATAGCCTAAGAGAAATTATTTTATTATTCCAGTCGACAGTACTCTTATCTATTTTGAATATTACGGAACATTTGCTCTGTGCAGTACACTGCATCGTTTTCCTGTAGTAGCTATAATGCAATCTAGTAGTAATATTTTATACAGCTTTAACCTGTTTGTTTACATTAATAGTTTGACACTAACCATTTGCATTATTCTTTAATATATTCTAGCACTTTTCAATGAATGTCTGTTTTACAGAAACTAAAATTTTAATGTCCTTTCATAAATCAAGGTGTTTTGAGTCATTAGATTTCGTCAGTGTTCGTAAAGATCTAATCTACATTGAACATTAAATTCAAAGCAGGGTTATTTGTCTTCTGCACTTTCTAGCTCAAACCTTGGTGAGAAAAATAACCCCTCAACAGTCCTTAAGCGACAGACATAACATACTTCTGGCTGTAAGTTAAACAATAGGGCCATGATGACCCTAATTTAACACCTGAGTACCTATGTGCACTTACCTAAGGAAGTCACTTGTAGCTTAAGGGAGCCAATAGTTGCTAAGGATATTTAAGGTTGCTATATTTCATCTTTGCTTATGTCAATGAAAATGTTTCAGTCCAGCAACAAGATACAATGTTCTTATGGAAATCTAATACAATATTCTAAGAAATCTAAAAATAAAACAATCTTCCGATCATCTTAGGACCAGTCCTGTGAACTCTTGTTAAACAAAGATTTACCTAACTGCACAGTATCTTATAGACTGAGTGTTTCTAAAATAATGTATCAAACAGAATTTTTCATAAATCCAGTACAAAAATAGAAATACTTTTTCTGTAACTACATAGTATCTGAAGAAGGTCCCATCAATATTAAAATAAAGACTACTCTACCCAGTTTCCTTTTAATTCACTTTTTATTCATAGAATCTGACTGAGGGGTGGGGGCAGGGGTCTTTATTTAGTATGACTGGGAGGGGTTCTTGATTTGATTTTTATACTCCATTAAATCTTATTTAAAAAAAATCCAGATGCACAACTTCTCATTCCAATAATTATTTGTATGAAGGTTGATGACTTTATGTCCATTAGTTAGGAACAGTGCATGCCACAATATTCTTGGCTTAATTTTGACTATGTCAACTAGGGTGTATCTTATCTAACTAAAACCTTAAAACCATGCAGGTGCACAAAACATTTGTATGAAGTTTGGTGAATCTAGGTCCATGAGTTAAAATGATATAATCGTTCAAAGTGACCATCAAAATTTTAAATAAGATAGTGCATATCACAAACTTACCATATAAATGCCTAAAATCTGACTAAGCCAAGGGCCATAACTTTCATGTTACGAGAGGATCATTTTTAAAGATTTTTTCTACTTTTAGCTACTTTTGAAATTTGAAATGACATGTTCGTTCATTAACATTTTCTTTAACAGTTCTGCAAACATTTTGCTAATATTTAAAATGAACAAGTTCTGTAACATTTTCTTTAACATTTTAACTCTCTTACCATTTAAAATAACACAATCTTTAACATTTTCTTTAACAGTTCAGAGGACATTCTTCATATTTAAAATGACACATGGTGCAGCGGACATTCTTAATATTTAAAATGAAACTTTGCTTCGTAACAATTAAATCGAGATATTCATTAACATTTCAACGAACCTTTCCATAACAATTTCTTTAACATTTAAAATGAGATTTTCTGTAACATATTCTTTAACATTTTTACTTTCTTAACATTTAAAATGACACAATCTGTATCATTTTTTCTTTAACATCCTGAAGAAGGTCGCTTATGACCGTAACCGGTAGATCAAATTAAATACATGGCATAACAATTGCTTTTAACATTTAAAATGAGATTTTCTGTAACATTTTCTTTAACATTCTAACAAACCTTTCCATAACAATTGCTTTTAACATTTAAAATGAGATTTTCTGTAACACCTTCTTTAACATTCTAACGAACCTTTCCATAACAATTGCTTTTAACATTTAAAATGAGATTTTCTGTAACACCTTCTTTAACATTCTAACGAACCTTTCAATAACAATTTCTTTTAACATTTAAAATGAGATTATCTGTAACAGCTTCTTTAAAATTCTAATGAACCTTTCCATAACAATTTCTTTTAACATTTAAAATGAGATTTTCTGTAACATTTTCTTTAACACTTTAACGAACCTTTCCATAACAATTTCTTTAACATTTAAAATGAGATTTTCTGTGACAGCTTCTTTAACATTCTAACGAACCTTTCCATAACAATTTCGTCTAACATTTAAAATGAGATTTTCTGTAACATTTTCTTTAACATTCTAACGAACCTTTCTATAACAATTTCATCTAACATTTAAAATGAGATTTTCTGTAACATTTTCTTTAACATTCTAACGAACCTTTCCATAACAATTTTGTCTAACATTTAAAATGAGATTTTCTGTAACATTTTCTTTAACAATCCAACGAACCTTTCCATAACAATTTCCTCTAACATTTAAAATGAGATTTTCTTTAACATTTTCTTTAAAGTTCTAATAAACCTTTCCATAACAATTTCTTTTAACATTTAAAATGAGATTTTCTGTTACATTTTCTTTAACATTCTAATGAACCTTTCCATAACAATTTCTTTTAACATTTAAAATGAGATTTTGTGTAACATTTTCTTTAACAATCCAACAAACCTTTCCATAACAATTTCTTTTAACATTTAAAATGAGATTATCTGTAACAGCTTCTTTAACATTCTAACGAACCTTTCCATAACAATTTTGTCTAACATTTAAAATGAGATTTTCTGTAACATTTTCTTTAAAATTCTAACGAACCTTTCCATAACAATTTCTTTTAACATTTAAAATGAGATTTTCTGTAACACCTTCTTTAACATTCTAACGAACCTTTCCATAACAATTTCTGTCTAACATTTAAAATGAGATTTTCTGTAACATTTTCTTTAAAATTCTAACAAACCTTTCCATAACAATTTCTTTTAACATTTAAAATGAGATTATCTGTAACAGCTTCTTTAACATACATTCTAACGAACCTTTCCATAACAATTTCTTTAAACATTTAAAATGAGATTTCCTGTAACATTTTCTTTAAAATTCTAACGAACCTTTCCATAACAATTTCTTCTAACATTTTAAATGAGATTTTCTATAAGAGCTTCTTTAACATTCCAACGAACCTTTCCATAACAATTTTGTCTAACATTTAAAATGAGATTTTGTGTAACATTTTCTTTAACAGTTCTAATGAACCTTTCCATAACAATTTCTTTTAACATTTAAAATGAGATTTTCTGTAACACCTTCTTTAACATTCTAACAAACCTTTCCATAACAATTTCTTTTAACATTTAAAATGAGATTTTGTGTAACAGCTTCTATAACATTCTAACGAACCTTTCCATAACAATTTCTTCTTAACATTTTAAATGAGATTTTCTATAAGAGCTTCTTTAACATTCCAACGAACCTTTCCATAACAATTTTGTCTAACATTTAAAATGAGATTTTCTGTAACATTTTCTTTAACATTCTAACAAACCTTTCCATAACTATTTCTTTTAACATTTAAAATGAGATTTTCTGTAACATTTTCTTTAAAATTCTAACAAACCTTTCCATAACAATTTCTTTTAACATTTAAAATGAGATTTTCTGTAACAGCTTCTTTAACATTCTAACGAACCTTTCCATAACAATTTCGTCTAACATTTAAAATGAGATTTTCTGTAACATTTTCTTTAACATTCTAATGAACCTTTCCATAACAATTTCATTAAACATTTAAAATGAGATTTTGTGTCAACAGCTTCTTTAACATTCTAATGAACCTTTCCATAACAATTTCTTCTAACATTTTAAATGAGATTTTCTGTAAGAGTTTCTTTAACAATTCCAACGAACCTTTCCATAACAATTTCCTCTAACATTTAAAATGAGATTTTCTTTAACATTTTCTTTAACAGTTCTAATAAACCTTTCCATAACAATTTCTTTTAACATTTAAAATGAGATTTTCTGTTACACTTTCTTTAACATTCTAATGAACCTTTCCATAACAATTTCTTTTAACATTTAAAATGAGATTTTGTGTAACAGCTTCTTTAACATTCTAACAAACCTTTCCATAACAATTTCTTTTAACATTTAAAATGAGATGTATCTTTAACAGCTTCTTTAACATTCTAATGAACCCTTCCATAACAATTTCTTTCTAACATTTAAAATGAGATTTTCTGTAACATTTTCTTTAAAATTCTAACGAACCTTTCCAAAACAATTTGTTTAACACTTAAAATGAGATTTTGTGTAACATTTTCTTTAACAATCTAACAAACCTTTCCATAACAATTTCTTTTAACATTTAAAATGAGATTTTCTGTAACACCTTCTTTAACATTCTAA
The DNA here is from genome assembly GCA_022818135.1 of Saxidomus purpurata. Lineage (NCBI taxonomy): Eukaryota > Metazoa > Mollusca > Bivalvia > Venerida > Veneridae > Saxidomus > Saxidomus purpurata. Next base: position 31,489,647 of record JAFMSR010000005.1, on the reverse strand, counting down.
CGAACCTTTCCATAACAATTTCGTTTAACATTTAAAATGAGATTATCTGTAACAGCTTCTTTAAAGACATTCTAACAAACCTTTCCATAACAATTTTGTTTAACATTTAAAATGAGATTTCCTGTAACATTTTCTTTAACATTCTAACAAACCTTTCCATAACAATTTCTTTTAACATTTTAAATGAGATTTTCTATAAGAGCTTCTTTAACATTCCAACGAACCTTTCCATAACAATTTTGTCTAACATTTAAAATGAGATTTTCATTAACATTTTCTTTAACATTCTAACGAACCTTTCCATAACAATTTCTTTTAACATTTAAAATGAGATTTTCTGTAACACCTTCTTTAACATTCTAACAAACCTTTCCATAACAATTTCTTTTAACATTTAAAATGAGATTTTCTGTAACATTTTCTTTAAAATTCTAACGAACCTTTCCATAACAATTTCTTTTAACATTTAAAATGAGATTATCTGTAACAGCTTCTTTAACATACATTCTAACGAACCTTTCCATAACAATTTCTTTTAACATTTAAAATGAGATTTTCTGTAACAGCTTCTTTAACATTCCAACGAACCTTTCCTGTAACATTTTCTTTAAATTCTAACGAACCTTTCCATAACAATTTCTTTAAACATTTAAAATGAGATTTTGTGTAACAGCTTCTATAACATTCTAACGAACCTTTCCATAACAATTTCGTCTAACATTTTAAATGAGATTTTCTATAAGAGCTTCTTTAAAGTTCTAATAAACCTTTCCATAACAATTTTGTCTAACATTTAAAATGAGATTTTCTGTAACATTTTCTTTAACATTCTAACGAACCTTTCCATAACAATTTCTTTTAACATTTAAAATGAGATTTTCTGTAACATTTTCTTTAACACTTTAACGAACCTTTCCATAACAATTTCTTTAACATTTAAAATGAGATTTTCTGTGACAGCTTCTTTAACATTCTAACGAACCTTTCCATAACAATTTCGTCTAACATTTAAAATGAGATTTTCTGTGACATTTTCTTTAACATTCTAATGAACCTTTCTATAACAATTTCATCTAACATTTAAAATGAGATTTTCTTCAACATTTTCTTTAACATTCTAATGAACCTTTCCATAACAATTTTGTCTAACATTTAAAATGAGATTTTCTGTAACATTTTCTTTAACAATCCAACGAACCTTTCCATAACAATTTCCTCTAACATTTAAAATGAGATTTTCTTTAACATTTTCTTTAAAGTTCTAATAAACCTTTCCATAACAATTTCTTTAACATTTAAAATGAGATTTTCTGTTACATTTTCTTTAACATTCTAATGAACCTTTCCATAACAATTTCTTTTAACATTTAAAATGAGATTTTGTGTAACATTTTCTTTAACAATCTAACAAACCTTTCCATAACAATTTCTTTTAACATTTAAAATGAGATTATCTGTAACAGCTTCTTTAACATTCTAACGAACCTTTCCATAACAATTTTGTCTAACATTTAAAATGAGATTTTCTGTAACATTTTCTTTAAAATTCTAACGAACCTTTCCATAACAATTTCTTTAAACATTTAAAATGAGATTTCCTGTAACATTTTCTTTAACATTCTAACGAACCTTTATATAACAATTTTGTCTAACATTTTAAATGAGATTTTCTATAAGAGCTTCTTTAACATTCCAACGAACCTTTCCATAACAATTTTGTCTAACATTTAAAATGAGATTTTCTGTAACATTTTCTTTAACATTCTAACGAACCTTTCCATAACAATTTCTTTTAACATTTAAAATGAGATTTTCTGTAACACCTTCTTTAACATTCTAACGAACCTTTCCATAACAATTTCTTTTAACATTTAAAATGAGATTTTCTGTAACATTTTCTTTAAAATTCTAACGAACCTTTCCATAACAATTTCTTTTAACATTTAAAATGAGATTATCTGTAACAGCTTCTTTAACATACATTCTAACGAACCTTTCCATAACAATTTCTTTTAACATTTAAAATGAGATTTTCTGTAACAGCTTCTTTAACATTCCAACGAACCTTTCCTGTAACATTTTCTTTAACAATCTAACAAACCTTTCCATAACAATTTCTTTAAACATTTAAAATGAGATTTTGTGTAACAGCTTCTATAACATTCTAACGAACCTTTCCATAACAATTTCGTCTAACATTTTAAATGAGATTTTCTATAAGAGCTTCTTTAACATTCCAACGAACCTTTCCATAACAATTTTGTCTAACATTTAAAATGAGATTTTCTGTAACATTTTCTTTAAAGTTCTAACAAACCTTTCCATAACAATTTTGTCTAACATTTAAAATAAGATTTTCTGTAACATTTTCTTTAACATTCTAACAAACCTTTCCATAACAATTTTTTTTAACATTTAAAATGAGATTTTCTGTAACATTTTCTTTAACATTCTAACGAACCTTTCCATAACAATTTCTTTTAACATTTAAAATGAGATTATCTGTAACAGCTTCTTTAAAATTCTAACGAACCTTTCCATAACAATTTCTTTTAACATTTAAAATGTGATTTTCTGTAACATTTTCTTTAACATTCTAATGAATCTTTCCATAACAATTTCTTTTAACATTTAAAATGAGATTTTGTGTAACATTTTCTTTAACATTCTAATGAACCTTTCCATAACAATTTCTTTTAACATTTAAAATGAGATTTTCTGTAACATTTTCTTTAACATTCTAACAAACCTTTCCATAACAATTTCTTTTAACATTTAAAATGAGATTTTCTGTAACACCTTCTTTAACATTCTAACGAACCTTTCCATAACAATTTCTTTTAACATTTAAAATGAGATTATATTTAACATTTTCTTTAAAATTCTAATGAACCTTTCCATAACAATTTAATGAACCTTTCCATAACAATTTCTTTTAACATTTAAAATGAGATTTTCTGTAACATTTTCTTTAACATTCTAACGAACCTTTCCATAACAATTTCTTTTAACATTTAAAATGAAATTTTCTGTAACATTTTCTTTAAACGTTTTCTTTTTTAACATTTCTGCAGACATTTTGTTGATATCTAAAATGAACAAGTTTTGTAACAATTTCTCTAACATTTGAACAGATATTTTTCTTGAAAATATTCCTTTACATTTTCTTTAACATTTCAACTCACATTTTCTTAAACATTGAAAATGAGAGTTTCTGTAACATTTTCTTCATCATTTGAGAGGAAATTTTCTGAACATTTATTTAAAATGACACATTTGGTAACATTTTTCAAACTATTTTAACAAACAGTTTCTTAAAATTTAAATTGAGATTTTCTGAATATTTTTCTAAGCATTTTCTCTAACATTTCAATGAACAATTTCTTTAAGATTAAATGTTCCATAAAATTTTGATGAACGTTTAAATGGACATTTTCATAAAATCATTCGGTAACACTTTCTATATCATTTCAACTCACATTTCCTTAAACATTTAAAATGAGAGTTTCCGTAACATTTTTTTTTATCATTTTAGAGGGAATTTTCTTAACATTTCTTTCAAATGGCAGTTTCTGTAACATATTTAAAATTCTAACTCTCATGTCTTTAACATTTAAAATGACATGTGAGAGCATTTTCTTAAAATTTAAATTGAGATTTACCGCAATGTCTTTAATATTTCAACTTACATGCATACAAGCTCAACAGGAGCATCCCAGAAAGTTACAAAGTCACTTTGTCACAACCAGTCCAACAGGAAAACTAGATCCTATATCCTTAGGGAGAAGAGACTATTTAACCCCCCCAGCACAACATCAAACCATACACCCACTACCAGAACCCCAAACACTTGGGATAAGCCCAAACACGACTCAAACATATAGACATACTGACAATAAAGAGATACAGAGAGTGAGGTCAAGGCGAGGAAAGTCATTATACCATCAATTCATCTGTCTATCTGACCCTCTATTTTCTCTCTTTCTATCTTCTGACAGACAAATATAGAAAAGAGTCAGTCTGAAAGACAGCTTTATCCCCCATCGCATGAAGGAATGTTAGGAGGACTACCTTTGATCCTAAAGTATAACTGAAGTAGTGCAGTGCAGAGGAGGGGATGTAAAGAATTTACCATTTGTATTAAAGTTAAATATTTAAATATACATAAATTATTCAATAAATATTAGACCTATCACTAATGTGATTAACCCCCCCCTCCCCCCCCCCCCCCCCCCTCAGAAAGACTGCTTTATCAACTGAAGAAGTTAGAAGTAACAGAATACCTTGCAAAAAAAACTAAAATACAGATATGGGTCTTGGCAAAAACTATGTAATTTGTCAAGATAAAGTTATAGGTCTTGTACACTGCACTTCCTCTCATTGTGCTTGATCTTCATTGCATGAAGTTGCATCGAATTCCGACAGGGAAAAGTAACAAGGGGCAATAACTCTGTCATTTATCAAGATAAGAATTCAGGTTCTTGTACACTGCCTTACCTCTTATTGTGATTGACCATTGTATGAAGTTTCCAAGCAGTAGTTTTAAAGTTATGCTCCGGACAAGGAAAATTAATAAAGGGCAATAACTCTGTAATTAGTCAAGATAGAGTTATGGTTCTTGTACACTGCACTTCCTTGTATTGTGCTGGACCACTGTATGAAGTTGTATTGAATTCCAACCAGTGCATCGGACAAGGAAAAGTAACAAAGAGCAATTACTCTGTAAAAGTAAAGATGGAGTTATGTTTCTTTTGCACTGCACTACCTCTCATTGTGTTTGATCATTGTATGAAGTTGTATTGAATTCCAACCTGTAGTTTTTAAGTTATGCTCCGGACAAGGAAAATGCAACGGACCAACCGCCTGCCCTCCTGACGGACAGATGGGTAACTCCTATATACCCCCTTAACTTTGTTTCAGGGGTATAACAGAAAAATCATCCAGTGTTAAGACCTTGTAAGTGACTACATTGTACCCACAAGAAAGTGAAACTGATATTGAAGTAAATGAGTGACTTTATAGGTACACTTAAATGAAATGCCTGGTTTTAAACATCTTTTCAGAAGGAATTTTCTCAAGTATCAATAACTCTTTTTAGGCATATATCCTTTATGAAAATACTTCGCTAAATTTATTGTCTAATCAGGTTTTAGGTCAGTCCTTGAAATGAAACAAACTTGCAGTTTAATAAAAACTTGATAAAAAATAATTGGCCAAAATGGGTCCTTTACGATGAATTATCTTTTTTGAAGGTTTTGTCTTGACAGAAATTTTTGTCAAAAATGGATGGCAAAAACAATTGTCTAAATGATCCTGCTGCTTTATGAGAAGCTTTTATTCAAAATGATTGGCCTAAACAGTTATGTACAAGATGCATTAATGCTTTTGTTTCTGAAGTTACTAAATCAACTTGTCATAATTATGCCAACTGTATATAATCTCAACCACTTGCTTTCTCTCTTCAAAGCACTAGTTACTGGACTATGACTATACTGGACAGCCTACTGGGTATATCCTATTGAAGACCAGCTACCAAGATTCTAAATTTGTGCCTAACCTAGGAAGCCTGCTTGGCATTGTCCAACTTGAAGACAGACTTACCATAAAGCACTTTTAGATGGAGTATTCAGGGAAAGACAGAAAAAAAACAGCAAAAGCAGGAATTGAGATTCCAGACCTACAAATATCTCTACATTTTAACAAAAACAGGTCAAAAGACCAAAACTTTTGTACATTGACTGACCTAAAAACCATCAAATTATCTAAGGGTACACAGTTGAAATGATACTAACCACTAGCTACCTTTCTCTAAGGCACTCAACGTGTGCCTAACCCTGAAAGCTTGCTAGTTTTTATAACGTTTGTACAAAAATGCATTACCAGTAATAAAATTTTAACAAATTCATATTTTGTTGCTAATCAAAGGTTAGCATAAATAATTTCAATGATAAGTAACCAAAGACCAATTAAGGCTCATGTACTCCTTACACTTTGTTTTTGTAAAAAATGACTGGCCTAAACAGTCCTTATAATTAATTATCTTCAATACAAGACGTGTTTGTCAAAAATTACTTGCCCATAATATAAGCATTCCTACCTACCAGAAATTTTTCACAAAAATTATTGACCAGAAAAGTCAATCTTATTTACGCGATTCCCTATGGGTATTTTTTTGTAGAAAAATGAGTGGTCTGAATAGTCCATCAAATAAACCTACTGGCTAACAGGAAAGTTTTGTAAAAGGAAAAAGTTGCCTGAACAGTTCTTAAAACTAGAGCTATCACTAAATGTGATTAATACCCCCAAAAGACTGCTTTATAAACTGAGGAAGTTTGTAGTAACAGAATACCTTGCAAACAAACTAAAGAGAGATATTGTTCTTGGCAATAACTCTGTAATTTTTCAAGATAAAGTCATGGTTCTTGTACACTGCACTTTCTCTCAATGTACTTGACCATTGTATGAAGTTGTATTAAATTCCAACTAGTAGTTATCGAATTATGCTCCGGACAAGTAAAAATAACAAAGGGCAATAACTCTGTAATGAGTAAAGATAGAGTTACTGTTCTTTTGCACTGCACTTCCTCTCATTGTGCTTGACTATTGTATGAAGTTGTATTAAATTCCAACCAGTAGTTTTCGAATAATGCTCCGAAAAGGAAAAAGGACAAAGGGCAATAACTCTGTAATTAGTCAAGATGGAGTTATGGTTCTTGTGCACTGCACTTCCTCTCATTGTGCTAGACCATTGTATTAAGTTGTATTGAATTCCAACTAGTAGTTTACAAATTATGCTCTGGACAAGGAAAAGTAACAAAGGGCAATAACTCTGTAATGAGTCAAGATGGAGTTATGGTTCTTGTGCACTGCACTTCCTCTCATTGTGTTTGACCATTGTATGAAGTTGTATTGAATTCCAACCAGTAGTTTACAATTATGCCGGGCAAGGAAAAGTAACAAAGGGCAATAACTCTGTAATGAGTCAAGATAGAGTCATGGTTCTTGTGCACTGCACTTTCTCTGGTTGTGCTTGATCATTGTATGAAATTGTATTAAATTCTAACTAGTAGTTTTCAAGTTATGCTCCGGACAAGGAAAAGTAACAAAGGGCAATAACTCAGTAAATACTCAAGATAGAGTTATGGTTCTTGTACACTGCACTTCCTCTGATTGTGCTTGATCATTGTATGAAATTGTATTGAATTCCAACTAGTACTTTTCAAGTTATGCTCCGGACAAGGAAAAGTAACTAAGGGCAATAACTCTGTAATTAGTCAAGATGGAGTTATGGTTCTTGTGCACTGCACTTCCTCTCAATGTGTTTGACCATTGTATGAAGTAATATTGAATTCCAACTAGTAGTTTTCAAGTTATGCTCCGGACAAGGAAAATGCAACAGACCCCGACCGACCGCCCCGGCCCGGACCGCCGAACCGACCCGACCGACCGACCGACCGACCAACCACCGGGTGACTCCTATATACCCCCCTAAACTTCGTTTTGGGGGTATAATGAACCTACTACCTCTTGAGTGAGACATTTTTGCAAATAAATATGTGGCCTGATCAGTCCTTAAATTTACCTGATTGGTCTAAACAGTCTTCTCAAGGAACATTAAATAGTACTAACACTTTTACTTCTTTTACCTCAACCAATTATCTAAGGCATTGGCTACTTGCAACAAGACTTTGCCTCAACTTGTTTGGTTTATGGGGCAGACAGGAAAAACCAATGACCCCAAAAACTGTGGCTTTGAATCTGAGCGGGCTGGGCTAGGATATGGATTCTGCATATCATTTTCATGAGATGAACATTTGATTAAAATCATATGAAAATTATTCGAATATTTAGGAGTTATGGAGCATGGTGTTTGAAGTAAATTGTCGACAAACTATCAACGTTGGATTACAAACATTCAATAATACTAAAAGCTCACCTTGACCACTTGTGGTCAGTTGAGCTAAAAATCTCCCACGGGATTTAAGGAGCGGAGATGGAGAGACAGACAAAACTGTTTGTGACGAGGGATAAAGACTGGTACAAAGCAAGAGTATTCTGCCAGGTAGTAAACAGAGCTACACAGAAAACAAGAGGGCCAAGATGGCCCTATATCGCTCACCTAAGACCTACTTATGACCAAATAGGACAAACTTTCAACCTCCCAACTTAAACATCATAGACACAATCTTTCACTTTAACCTTAAAAAGGCAAAGACTCTTACTAATTTACATGATAATTGTTTATGAAATGTGACTCTGCTACACGGTTTTCTTTAGAATTGACCTGGTGACCTAGTTTTTAATCAAAGGTGATCCACAAAAACAAACTGTAACCAAGGATTACATTTACTTTGTTATGGTGACCTAGTTTTTGTTAGATTCAAACTTGACCTAGGAATCATTGAAAATTTTTCATGAAAATTGGATATTAAATGAGGCCTCTAAAAAGCGTCTTGAAGGTTTCTGTTCATTTGATAGTGACCTAGTTTTTTACCCCAGATGACCCAGATTCATACTTGATCTAGAAATCATTGTGACATTTTGTCCAATGGTCAAGCAGACTGGATTTAAACATGACATCTAAAGTATTTCAAAGGATTGTTTTTTATTTGACCATGCAAGCTAGTTTCTGACCACACTTTACCCATATTCAAACTTCACCTAGAAGTCAGCAGTGTTAACAAGGTTTTTCTTATGCCTGGCCTAGTATCTTTTACGTCAATTGACCAAGAAATCATTGACGAAAACATTTTCACCATTTTCATGATGAATGGGTTGTAAATGTGATGTCTATGGCATAAACAATTTTTTCTATGACCTGACCTGGTGACCTAATTTTAAACTCAATGCAACCTATATTCAAACTCTACTTAGACCCTATCAATTAGACAATCAATTTGACAAAAGTTTCATAAAATTAATGTCCAATTAAAAATGCAGCCTCTATTGCATAGTGCATGCACAAGGTTTAGGTGAGGACTGAAGACACAAAGACAGACAACGGCTATAAGGAGATCACAAAAGCTCACTTTGAGCACTTTGTGCTCAGGTGAACTAAAAAGAGAACAAGACAGAGAAAACAAAAGTATTGTTGGAATCAATGAATTCTTCTCAAACATTCTATCACTATGCACTTTCCCTTTATAAGTTCTGCAGTTGATTACATTTTCTCCTGAAGTTTTCCCCTTGACAAAAATGTAATACAGTGGCTGTTGCTTTGGAAACATTAGATGCACAACGCAACAAAAGGTGCCTTAGTTATTAAAAAAATGATGTTGCAAAGAAAGACAAAATTTCAATGTTGAGAGTGTCACAAATTTACTTTATATTTCTTTCAAACATTGATAGTGTAGCAAAAACTTAAAAATGAAGATGAAACCATTTGGTAGAATTTAAAGGTAATGAAAACGAAGACATTTGGTAGAATTTAAAAGTGCAGAATATGACACTTGGTAGGATTTTAAGGCACAGAAGATGACACTTGGTATCATTTAAAGGTAATAAAGTGGACACTTGGTTGGATTTGAAGGTAATGAAGATGACATTTTGTAAAATTTAAAGGTACAGAATATGACATTTGGTAGGATTTAAAGGTACAGAAGATCACACTTGGAAGGATCTTAAGGTACGGAAGATCACACCTTGAAGGATTTAAATGTAATGAAGATAAATACATTTGGTAGGATCTAAAGTACAGAAGATGACACTTCTAGGATTTAAAGCTATTGGAAATGAAGACACTTGATAGGATTTAAAGATAATGAAGCTGACGGTGTTTGGTAGCATTTAAAGGAAATGGAGATGAAGAAACTTCGAAGGATTTATAGGTACAGAGATGACACTTGGTAGGATATCAGGTAATGAAGATGAAGACACTTGGTAGGATTTAAAGGTACAGAAGATGAAGGCATGTGGTAGAATTAAAAGGAAATGGAGATGTAGAAACTTGGTAGGATTTATAGGTACATAATATGACACTTGGTATTATCAGATAATGAAGATGAAGACACTTGGTAGGATTTAAAGAAAATGAAGATGAAGACATTTGGTAGGATTTAAAAATGATGACGATGTAGACACATGAGAGGATTAAAAAGTAATGAAGATGAAGACATTTAATTTAAAGATGATGAAGACGAAGAAACTTGGAAGGACTTAAAGATTATGAAAACATTTGGTAAGATTTGAAGAAGATGATTCCATTTGGTAGGAGTTAAAGGTTATGAAGATGAAGGCACTTGGTAAGATTGAAAGGTAATGAAGTTGAAGACATTTGGTAGAATTAGAAGGTAATGAAGATGAAGACACTTGATAGGCTTTAAGACTTATGAAGATGAAGACAGTTGGTAAGATTTAAGGTTACAGAAGATGACACTTGATAGGATGTAAAACTAAAGAAAATGACACTTGGTAGGATTTTAAGGAACAGAACATGACAGCATTTGTTGGTGTTGTATCTAAAGGTAATGTAGATTAAGACACTTGGTAGGATTTTAAGGTTATGAAGATAAAGACATTTGGTAGGATTTAAAGGTAAAGTAGATAACACTAGATAGAATTTAAAGGTACAGAAGTTGACAACATTTAGAAATGTTGTATTTAAAGGTAATGTAGATGAAGACACTTGGTAGATTTTAAAGGTTATGGAGATGAAGACCTTTTTGTTAAAAAGTAATGAAGATGACACTTTGTAGTATTTAAAGGAGCAGAAAATGTAAACACTTGGTAGTATTTAAAGGTACAGAAGATGACAATTGATAGGATTAAAAGGTAATGAAAATGACACTTGGTAGGATTTAAAGGTTAAGAAGATGACATTTGGTAGGATTTAAAGGTATAGAAGATGACATTTGGTAGGATTTAAAGGTATAGAAGATGACATTTGGTAGGATTTAAAGGTATAGAAGATGACATTTGGTAGGATTTAAAGGTTAAGAAGATGACATTTGGTAGGATTTAAAGGTAATGAATATGACATTTGGTAGGATTTAAAGATTCAGAAGATGACACTTAGAAGGATTTAAAAGAATAAAGATGAAGACATCTGGCAGATTGAAAAGGTAATGAAGATGAAGACACTTGGTAAGATTAAAAGGTACAAAAGATGACACTTGGTAGGATATAAAGGTGATGAAGATGAAGACATTTTTGTAGGATTAAAAGGTTATGAAGACAGTTGGTGAGATTTAAGGGTACAAAATATGACACTTGGCAGGATGTAAAACTAAAGAAAATGACACTTGATAGGATTTTAAGAAACAGAAGATGACAGCATTTGGTGGTGTTGTATTTAAAGGTAATGAAGATGAAGACACTTGGTAGGATTTTAAGGTTATGCAGATCAAGACATTGGTATGATTCAAAGGTAGAGTAGATGACACTTGATAGTATTTTAAGGTACAGAATATGACAACATTTGGAAGTGTTGTATTTAAAGGTTATGTAGATGAAGACACTTGGAAGGATTTAAAGGTTATGGAGATGAAGAGCTTTTTTAGTTAGCAGATTAAAAAGTAATGAATATGACACTTTGTAGTATTTAAAGGTACAGAAGAGGACACTTGGTTGGATTTGAATGCACAAAAGATGTAGACACTTGGTAGGATTTAAAGGTACAGAAGATGACACTTGATAGGATTTAAAGGTAATGAAGATGCCACTTGGTAGGATTTAAAGGTATAGAAGATGACATTTGGTAGGATTTAAAGGTACAGACGATGACATTTGGTAGGATTTAAAGGTAATGAAGATGAAGACAGTTGGTGGGATTTAAGGGTACAGAAGATGACACTTGGTAGGATGTAAAACTAAAGAAAATGACACTTGGTAGGATTTTCAGGTTATGATGATGAAGACATTTGATGGGATATAAAGGTACAGAAGATGACAACATTTGGTAGTGTTGTATTAAAAGGTAATGTAGATGAAGACACTTGGTAGGTTTGGTAGGATTTAAAGATGATGAAGATGAATACATTAAGCACGATTAAAAAAGTGATGAAGATGAAGGGTGGTAGGATTTATGTAGTGAGACATAAGCAGGATTAAAAAGGATGAAGATGAAAACAATTGGTAGGATTTAAAGATGATGAAGATGAAGACATTAAGAAGGATTAAAAGGTTATGAAGATGAAGAGATTTGGTAGGATTTAAGGATACAGAAGATGACACTTTGTAGGATGTAAAACTAAAGAGAATTTCACTTGGTAGGATTTAAAGGTTATGAACATGAAGACACTTGGTACAATTTAAATGTACAGTAGATGACACTTGATCGGATTTAAAGCTATAGAAAAATGACAACATTTGGAAGTGTTGTATTTAAAGGTAATGTAGATGAAGACACAAGGTAGGATTTAAAGGTTATGGAGATGAAGACTTTTTTGCAGGATTAAAAAGTAATGAAGATGACACTTTGTAGTATTTAAAGGAGCAGAATATGACATTAGGAATTAAAGGTAATTAATATGACACTTTGTATGATTTAAAGGTAATGAAGATGACACTTGGTAGGATTTAAATATACAGAAGATGACACATGGTAGGATTAAAAGGTATAGAAGATGACATAGGGTAGGATTTAAGGATACAGAAAATGACACTTGGTAGGGTTTAAAGGTACAAAAGATGACATTTGGTATGATTTAAAGGTAAAGAAAATGAACTTGGTAGGATTTAAATGTACAGAAGATGACATTTGGTAGGATTTAAATGTACAGAAGATGACACATGGTAGAATTTCAAGGTAAAAAAGATGTCATTTGGTAGGATTTAAAGGTACAGAGGATGACACTTGGTAAGATTTAAAGGTTTAGAAGATGACACTTGGTATGATTTAAAGGTACAGAAGTAATGAAGATGACACTTTGTAGTATTTAAAGAAGCAGAATATGACACTAAGATTTAAAGGTAATGAATATGACACTTTGTAGGATTTAGAAGTTCAGAAGATGACACTTGGTAGGATTTAAAGTAACAGAAGATGACATTTGGTAATATTTAATGGTATAGAAGATGACACTTGGTAGGATTTTAAGGTACAGAAGAAGGCACTTGGTAAGGTTTAATGGTACAGAAGAAGACACTTGGTAAGGTTTAAAGGTACAGAAGATGACACTTGGCAAGATTTAAATAAACAGAAGATGACACTCGCTAGGATTTAAATGTACAGAAGATGACACTTGGTAGGATTTAAAAGTTCAAAAGATGACACTTGGTAGTATTAAAATGTACAGAAGATGACACTTGGTAGGATTTAAATGTATAGTAGATGACACTTGGTAGAATTTAAATGTACAGAAGACTACACCTGGTAGGATTTAAAGGTTCAGAAGATGACACATGGTAGAATTTAGATGTAAAGAATATTGGTAGGATTTAAAGGTACAGAAGATAACATTCGGTAGGTTAAAGGTAATGAAGATGACATTTGAGTAGGATTTAAAGGTAATGAAAATGACATTTGGTAGGATTTAAAGGTACAGAAGAGGACATTTGGTAGGATCAAAAGGTATAGAAGATGACACTTGGTAGGATTTTAAGGTACAGAAGAAGGCACTTGGTAGGATTTAAAGGTTCAGAAGATGACACTTGGTAGAATTTAAAGGTACAAAAGATGACATTTGGCAGGATTTAAATGTACAGAAGATGACACTTGTTATGATTTAAATGTACAGAATATGACATTTGGTAGGATCAAAAGGTACAAAAGATGACATTTGGTAATATTTAAATGTACAGAAGATGACACTTGGTAGGATTTAAAGGTTCAGAAGATGACACTTGGTAGAATTAAAATGTATAGAAGATGACACTTGGTAGGATTTAAATGTACAGAAGATGACACTTGGTAGGATTTAAAGGTACAGGAGATGACACTTGGTAGGATTTAAAAGTACTGAATATGACACTTGGTAGGATTCAAAGGTACAGAAGAGGACACTTGGTAGGATTTAAAGGTAATTTAGATGAAGGTACTTTGTAAGATTGAAAGGTAATGAAGTTGAAGACATTTGGTAGAATTAGAAAGTACAGAAGATGACATATGGTAGGATTTAAATGTACAGAAGAAGCCACTTGGTAGGATTTAAATGTACAGAAGATGACATTTGGTAGGATTTAAAGGTAATGAAGACATTTAGTATAATTAAAAATTAAAGAAGATTAAGAAACTTAAGAGGATTTAAAAGTAATGAATATTAAGACAATTGGTAGGATCAAAAGGTAATGAAGATGCTCAACAGGATTAAAAGGTGATGAAAATTAAGACACTTGACAGGGTTAAAAAGGCATTGAAGTTGAAGAAACTTGGTAGGATTTAAATATAATAAAGATGAAGACACTTTAAAGTAAAAAGATATCAAGACACTTGACAGGATAAAAAGGTAAAGAAGATGTAGACACTTGGTAGAATTAAAAAAAAGAAAATTTAAAAGCACTCCACCCAAACATAAAAATCCATTTCACTATGATTATAGTATTCATCAGGCATGGTGATAGATTGCACAACTCCTCTTTTTAGAGAAGAATCCAATGAAACTCAGTGGTCGTCTAGAAATAGACTTGAATATACTGCAGATATTTCTAAGTCAGGGAGCAAAAGAGTGAGAAATATACAGAGATAGGAGGAAAAATGAGGCAGATTGAATGGCTTATGGACTGAAGACATTAAGGTTGGACAATACAAAGCAAAAGCTAGACAGTGGAATTATATACAAGATTGATGGATAGGTTGAAAAACACTTACAGGCTGTTAAATTGACAAATGCTTACCTGCAACAATTATAGAAAAGACACACAATACATATACAATGACAGACTGATGATGGACAGACCAAGAGACAGACAGTGAGCCACTTGGTAAGGAATAAATATAAAAACAAATATGTGCAGATGGATAGCAGAGTGTTTTCAATGACAGATGGTTTGACAGAAATAAGTAGAGTGAAGAAGCAAATGACGAGAAAGACAGACTAACACACTAGTTGCAAATTGATTAATCACATAAAGATAGACGAACAATGAAAACGTGAATAGAGTATTACCATGCAATACAAAGTCCCCATATGAATATGATTATGAAGCCATTAAATGAACACAATGGCCAATGACCAAAGAGTGACCATGACCTTTGTCATCAAGATAAGATGAACATTTGACCAAAGTTTGATGAAAGAATTTAATCTGGTGATCTTCTACCCTTAAGTGTCACCTTTGCTTGAACATGGCTGAAAAACAAATTCTGCACATCCTCTCCATGAGAGTAACATTTATCCAAAGTTTCAAGACCACCACTAAAAGGTTTAGAGGATATAGAAACATGACCTCTGGCCTTAAATGTAACCTTGACTTGACTTGGATAGGTATTGGCAACAACTTTGAGAAGTTATTTTAGTATGCAGAAATTACAGCTCAGAAGCAAAACATTAGAACATAACCTTTAATTACAAATTTGAGCCCCAAGTGTAACCTTGACCCTAAAGGTAGTTCCGCAGGGTGTTTTGCACGACACATCCTTGTAGTATGGACAATACGTTGGTGTAGTTATTCTAAAATCAGACTACGCATGTAGAAGTTGCAGAATTAAGTGCGGCCTTCAAGTCTAACAAGAAGTTGATTTCAGTCTTCAGACATGAATGCAGACTGGTGGGCAAACAGTGCTTAAACAGAGGCTGATGAACAGATTGATGACACAAAACCAAGCAAACCGTATGTCGCTCCCCAAATATGACATACTTAGGAGCAAGACCATCTGCAACTGCACGATGAACACGGCCTGCATTTGCAAATAAAACAGAAATGCAGCCCAGACTGATTGCATAAAATACTTAAGGTGACAACAGATTTATTAACAACTGTTAAGTGGCAAGAGTGCCCTTCTTAATGAGCACAAAATTACTACTACCTAATGGCCTCTTTTTAACCCTATGAAAACTTGTGTCAAACTTGATCTACAGATTCAAATATATTTTTCAAGTTTTGGTTATATAAAGTGATTTCACAATGTTTAACAGGCTATCATTCGGCAAACTGGTTTTTGACCCCAATAGACCCAGTTTTTAATCTGACCTATATTTTATCAAAAAGAACATTCTGGAATGATATTTGGTCTAAATGTTGTGTCCAGAGTCTGTAGAATGTTTACAATCATTTGACCTGTTGACATACTTGTAGACCCCACATGACCCAGTTTAGAACTTGACCTAGAAATATAAAGACAAATATTCTGACCAATTTTCTTGATTGGGGGTCAAATATGGCCTCTAGAGTGATCAGAACATTTCTGTAGGACTGGTGACCTGTTTTTTGACAACACCTGAAACAGTTTTGAACTTGGCCTAGAGATCATCCACACAAATTACATGATGATGGGCATTTAAATGTTGCCTCTAGAGTGTTCATAAGGGTTTTCTGATTTGACCTGGTGTCTTAGTTTTTAACCCCCTGTGACCCAGTCTCAAATCTAACCTAAAACATAAAAAACATTTTGACAAATTTACAGGAAAAGTTTAACAAGAAAAGTTGACATACATATTGATTCTAGAGTGTTCACAAGATGACTAGGTGACCTACATTGTCATCCAATTTCAAACTTGGGCTAGGGATCATTAAAACAAGCATTCTAACAAATTTTCATAATGGTTGGACTTAAGATGTGGCCTCTTACAGTTTTCACAAGTGTGAACAGACAGGTGATAGACATTGGGCGATCACAATAGCTCCCCATTAAGCACAAAGCTCAGGTGAGCTAAAAAGACAAACAAGCACACTAAAACAGATAAAAGAACACGAAAAAAAAGAGACAGAAGATAAAAAGCCACAGAAGCAGCAGCAAGACAAACATCTAAATGGATGGACAGATGACTAGTCTTCCTTCAACTTCAATCTCACATCTGTTTATTGTAAGTATTCCTGTCTACATTTTGTCTACGTGTTTGAATCATGCTATAGGGGTTGTCTTAATGAATGGGATGTAGGCTTTGAATGTATAGTTCTTCTGTTGTATCAGGGGTTATTAGACTGCTCATCTCCCAGGAGATGAGAACTGGCATTCCTGTTGTACTGGTTGTGACAGACCTTGTTTATGGCACATGGTTTGCACAAGTATTCCAAAGCTTAAGATAATCAGTATACCTGTCGGGAAGATGTAGTGAGAACTTTATCTTGGTTCTCATCTGAAAACCCAGGTTCTTAGTTAAGCGTATCAGTTCTTTGAAAACCCAGAATCCCATGAATAACTGTGAAAAAGACTTTGATATACCGTCTCAACAAGTATTCTGAGAACCTTGTGTCTCACTGAGAACTAAGATTCCACAGGTGTTTATTTTAAACCTAGGATCTAAGCAGCCCAAGGTACAAATATCACAAACTTAGTCAATTTATTTATTACACATGCACCCCACATAATAAAAGTTTTCAATAAGAATGAACTTGATTTGTATTGAAAAACAGTATAAATGTCAGCACATGTTGTGTAACTATGTTTAATATGATAAAATAATGTTTGCTTTTATGTCACTCAGGGATTCTTTATAAAGTTTAAAACTCATTAAAAGTCTAAAGAGAAATCATACACATCTGTTTATTAATATTTTAACACACATTGCATAGAAATTGAATATTCTAATTTCCTATATGTATACTGAAGGCCAAAATTTTCCTTTCTTCAAACTTGATATTTTGACAGAGAATAAAGTTTAAAACAGAAATTTTCTAAAATAAAAATTACAGATCTTGCATTATCAGATCTGCCCTGAAACACCATATTATGTTATAGTTTCTGATTTTCCAGAATACTAACTAGTGCAAACCATGTGCCATACTTAATATATTGGTTACTGCTGTGGAACTTGGATGCAAGAACTCTCCACCACACAGCTAGCTGAAAAGGTGTATGGATATACAGAAGCTTCATGTATATGGCTTCATGTATATAGACAGAATGATAGAGATGCAACAATAATACTATCAGAAATCATTTTACTATAAATCGTATGGCCTAGTTTATTGCATAACTTGGATATACATATATTATACCTGCTTTGTTTCGTATCAATACATATATATCTTCTTCTGCTTAAAATAGCCTTTAGTTCATACATCTTACGTAATACACATTTTCGTAAAACTCCAGTGAACATTCTTTATTCACACAAACAATGGATTATTTATTTTCAATAATAATTTATACTTCTCTCTAATCAACTACAACACTCCATGGACCAAAATTTAACTGTATTCAATACTGTCCCCTACCTCCTGGTAAAGAACAAATTTCCCATGTTTTTTAATTAGCAGAACTGCGTAGGTAGCAAGTGCTTTATCACTCCACAATTTCATGATTGACATTAAATTTTGGGGGTGTTTATACATTTTGTGCTCTCTGATTGGCATATATGAGACGTGAACGCGAGACATTTTCTTAACATGTAAAATGACATGTTCCTCAACATTTTCTTTAACATTTCAAAAGAAATTTTCGTAACATTATTCTGCTAACATTTTCTTTAAGCATTTCAACGGACATTTTATTAAAATTGAAATTGAGACTTTCCGTAACATATTCCTTAACATATCAACAAACGTTTTTTCTTAATATTGAAATTGAGATTTTCCGTACATTTTCAGTAACAGATCAACAACATTTTTTTAACGTTTCAAATGACATATTCCGTAACATTTTTTTGTTTACATTTAAACGAACATTCTACTATAATTGAAATAGAGATTTTCCGTAACATTTTCTTTAACATATCAACGAACAACTTCCTAAAATTAAAATTGATTAAAATTACCAGTATCTTCTTCATTTCAACAGACATTTTCTTAACATATAAACTTAGATTTTCCATTACGTTTTCTATAACAGATCAACAAACAGTTTTTTAACCATTTCAACTCGTTTTTCTCTTGTATTTAAAATGACATATTCCGTAACATTTCATTGAACATTTTCCTAAACTTTAAATTGAGTGAGATTTTCAGTAATATTTTCTTGAACAGATTAACAACATTTCCTTATCGTTATAAATGACATATTCCGTAACAGTTTCTTTAACATGTAAACCAACCAGGGATCAGGAAAACCGAAAATTTGCCGGTCTGGACCGATTTTTAACTTGCTGGACCGATTCACGTCACCAAAAGTTGCTTAAATATCGGTCCTAGATTTTTTTTTAAAAGTCATAAAATGGCTTAAATATGACAAAAGGAGTTGCTTGTGTAATTACACATAGCATCTGTGTTATTAGCACCTATCCAATACCCCAATAAACGTGTCATGTTAATAACCCGCGGCGGTCTTTACCTAATTGGTCCTCAGGCGTCGCTAACACGTTATTGATTTAAGGATTTTACAAATATGTTTGCAGCTCCGATTGACTCTATGCCGGACCGATTGTCTTAAGGTCGCTAATCAGTTGTACCCTGATGTACCCTTGACTTGTCCGGACCGATTGAGATTTCAAAATTTCCTGATCCCTGAAACCAACATTCTATTATTATTGTAATAGAGATTTTCAGTAACATTTTCTATAACAAATCAATTTACGATTTTTTTAAAATTAAAATTAATATTTTCCATAACATTATCTTCTTCATTATAAAGGACATTTTCTGAAGATATAAAATGAGATTTTCCGCAGCATTTTCTCTAATAGACCCACAGACATTTCCTTAACATTTCAACTACTTTTTCTCAACATTTAAAATGACGTATTCTGTAACATTCTCTTAAACTGAACATATTCTATTAAAATTTAAATTGGGATTATCATTCTCTTGAATGTAGTTATTAACATATATTTTTTCTTAAAATTCAAATTGAGATTTTCAGTCACATTTTCTTTAACATGGCAATGAGCATTATATCAAAATTTAAAATTGAGATTTCCACATACATTCTACTTAACATTATTAAGGAACGATTTTTTCTTAAAAGTGAAAAAAGATTTCTTGAAATATCGATTGATATTTTCTGTAACATTTTTCTAACAGATACACGAACATTTTCCTTAACATTTCAACTCGTTTTTCTTAAAGGTGGTCAGTTACTTTAAATCAACATTTTATGACAATTTTTACTTTTTCTATATTCTGTTAGATATTTATTTAATGAACAAAAAGACCCATTACATACAGTTAGCTCCCTATCAGAAATTTACAATTTATCAACTTTTATAAAATTTTGTTATTACTCCCCTTTAATATGAAAGTATTTAAAACGTTGAGTATTTCTTTTTTATTTCAATATAATTTCTACTTTTATATTTGAATTGGATAGATATACAAATATTTAACATTCTGAACCAAAATGCAAGTATTACAAGAGCTGTCACATGACAGCACGCTCGACTATTCGAAAGGTTGTTGGTAAAATGGGTTTTTTTCCTAAGAACAGGAGTATTGTGTAATTGTCTATAAGAATAAAGGTCAAAGATATGAAACTTGTTCAAAGACCTTTGTAAATGTACATTACATTCAAAGCCTTACTCTGGATTCTGTAAGCCAACTGGAGGGAGAAGGAGGGGATAATTTCAAAGGAATACATAACCTTGTAAATTTGATCATGAATAACTTTGTAACTTTTCAAAATTGATATGTATTGAATTAAAAAAGCATGACCGCTGCATGCTGCATAATTATTCATGATATTTCAAAAGAAAGCCATTTTGAGTATTTCCATGTTAGTCTGGTAAAAACTGTGACAAAATTCTAAGTTAAAAGGGGCATAAATATGTCAAAAATCAAAAACATTGGGGAAGATGTTGACAGTAAACATACATTTTCAGTTTCAAGTCCATAAAAAAATCAAAGTTAAAAAGGGGCATAAATCTGTCAAAAATAAAAACAGAGTTATGGGGATTGTTTGCTCAGATGATGATGTTGATGGTAGACACAGTTTTAAGTCAATACCTTTGATAGTATTCAAGATATTTAAATTAAAAAAAATCTTCAACCAAAAATTCTAAGTTAAAGAGGGGCATAAATCTGTCAAAAATCACAACGGAGTTATGAGGATTGTTTCCTCAGGTGCAGATGTTGATGGTAAAGATATATTTTGAGTTTCAAGTCAATACCTTTGATAATATGCAAGATATTTGAATTTATAAAAAACTTAACAAAAATTCTAAGATAAAAAGGGGCATAAATCTGTCAAAAATCAAAACAAAGTTATGCTGATTGTTTCCTCATGTGTAGATGTTGATGGTAAAGATATATTTTGAGTTTCAAGTCAATACCTTTGATAATATACAAGATATTTGAATTTATAAAAATCTTTAACCAAAAATTCTAAGTTAAAAAGGGGCATAAATCTGTCAAAAATCAAAACAGAGTTATGGGGATTGTTTGCTCAGGTGTAGATGTTGATGGTAAAGATATATTTTGAGTTTCAAGTCAATACCTTTGATAATATGCAAGATATTTGAATTTATAAAAAACTTTAACCAAAAATTCTAAGTTAAAAAGGGGCATAAATCTGTCAAAAATCAAAACAGAGTTATTGGGATTGTTTGCTCAGGTGTAGATGTTGATGGTAAACATATAGTTTGAGTTTCAAGTCAATACCTTTGATAGTATTCAAGATATTTGACTTTATTAAAAACTTTAACCAACGCAGACGCCGATGCCGACGCCGACACCGACGCCGACGCCGACGCTGGGGCGAGTGCAATAGCCTCCTTATTCTTCGAATAGTCGAGCTAAAAACTATGTGTAGCTTCTGAATTCATTTATTTCCAATCTATCTTGGGTGCGCACCCAAGATAGGTAAAGGGAGGTAATAATAATTTTCAAACTTGAATTTCGAATGAATTCCATCTAAATATATAGTTTTTAATGTAAATATTTCACAAATATAATAAAATAGGTCTTATATTTATATCTTTCCTTAGGCAAAGTATGTGTATCAAATTTTTACTAATGATAAAATAACTCTATCTTGGTTGGGCAACCAGGATAGGGAAATCAAATTTTAAAAATACCTCCAGTGAAAATCTTACTTGAATTAAGCGCTAAGTGAACATAAATGAGTGTAAATGATCAGATGTTAAAGTTTCAAACAAATCTGTTACATGGCCAAATTCTGATTATATACCTTTAATATTGAAATTGTCACAATACAATTGCAAAATCAAGTAATATATTGCAATATCATTTTTGCTGGCAATACCCAGCCCTAGTTTCCATTGTTAATATTTATACTGTGTAAATCCAACACTTGCATGTAAGTATTAAATGCTACAGACTGTTGCTATATAATTTCTAATTCTACAGTCCTCTTTTTGTTTTTGTTTTGCTCTACTTAAAAAGTACTTTCTACTTTGTTTATTTAAGATGCATTCAAAATTGATAAATATATAAGGCAATGGTGGGTTACAGATGAATGACCACCATCCTGTGATCTGTAAGGGATCCTTTATCCCCTTAGACAGAACCATCAAAGAGATTGCATTAAAATCTATCAAAGAAAAATACATGAACGCTGCTATCAAAGTTAAGAATTTAGTTACTTATCTTAAAGTTATCTGTTCTCCTTTGCTAATCTATAATGAAGTTGTGACTTCCAGTAGGGGCTCTTCAGAGTTGACACATGAAGAACTACCATTGACAAGTCATGTGTGAGAAGTGACAATAAACAGCTGACATTGTGTATCTAGATGACTTCTAAACAACAAGTTAAGCTTCTGTTGGTTCCAGTTTCTTCTCCATCTTCTTTCTCATCTTTCTTTAATGGTGGAAGCAACTTTGGCTAGATTCATTTATGTGCACTGACTCCATGGTTGTTGGTTCTAACAGAATCTGTGTAGATATAGTAAAACCTGTCTTGAACAGCCAATCAAGGAATGCATTAAATGTGGTCAGTCAAACCAGGTGGCTGCATAATGCAGGTACATATAATATAAAAATGTTTCCCTGAGACACATCAATATTTGCTGCTAAAGGAAGGTGGCTACTGGTGCTAATTCAATTGTATTGTAGAACATTTGTGAACTAAGACACCTGGGATATGCCCAAGACAGAAAGGTGCGATGCCTTAAAAAAAGTCATTTTTTCATACAGGATATATCCCGGTCCAATGAGTTTCAGGTCATGCAAAGACATTTTTATACAAACCAATGCTAGTTGTACAAATTAATATTTTTTTTGCTTTTTTCACCCAATGCAGACATTTCACAATCTATCTCAAGTATAAAATATAAGCTTCACACAAAGTGCAAAATTGTCAAACCTATCAACTATTAACTTTTTAAATAATTGTGTAGTTCAGGAACTAAGGGATTGACATCTTTTAAACAAATTTAACATTTACAATTTCACTATAGAAAATACTAGATTTTTTTGATGCTTTACTTATTGATATTGCAACATTTCTGAATTGCAAGTTTTTCAGAGTTATAGGACCTGTTAATATCATTAGCTAATATGTACCATGTCATTCTCCCCATATGTCCCAAGTTCTCCTGTTATTTAGACCCTGACCCTAGTGAAGCTCGCTAAAACACCAAAAACTCCTAGTAAATTAATATTTTGAAAACAAAACCTACCAAATTCGTAGAAGATCAACTTATGCCCCATTTTAAATATACACATGTATGGTCAAGCCGATATTGATAATGCAAGAATTATTAGTATTGTGTACAGTCAATTAGGTGACAAAACTGATGTGTTTGTGTTACTGTTAATTGTCACTATTTTCTTAAGGTAAAGCACTTAATTGTGACCGCCTCTAAATTAAGAACAATTTTTAGGTCATTCGAATGATTTTTATTCCCAGTTTCACAGCACAAAGAGTTCAACATTATATTGTTACACAAGTAACCTTGTTACTTGTTCTGTTTATTATGTTTTCATAGTCAAATTAAATACAACTACACATTACCTGCAACATTCTGCATGTCCCCTGTGACTGAAATGATGTCAAGTCCATCAAGACCCTGATCGATGGAAAGAAAACAATTCACTGAAGACCACCCTGTACACTAGAATGTATTTACCGGAAATGCCCCTGTCTCATTTCATCTAAAAATAGAATAAAAGAAACATAAGTTCACAGAACAATTGATGTGAAACCTGCCAAGTGTCCAAATGAGGTAATAAAAAGTTGCCACAATCTGCAAATGTCTTTAAGAATGTTTGCTACATTAGGGCTGTAGAAGAGTTTATGCATTTGGTTTTATTAAATTATATGTGCAAAAATGCATCAATGTAAGCTTCAGAAAACAATTTAAACAAGAGCTGTCAGTAGGACAGCCCACTTGAATTTTTTCAGTGCTTGCCAATGAAACAAGTTTGTTAGTAAAAGGCAAAACAAGGACCTGTATAAGCAAGGGCCACAAGTAGCAAGATAATATGTAAAGAATTATCAAACTTAATTGTTTGATATTCTTGAGTACTGTTACAGCAAAGTTCCAAATTAATACTTTAAGTGGTTAATGATATATGTGCATAACAGTGCCAGTTGTTCACACGATGTTAACTAGGAATTTCTAAGGACAAATCAAGAAACATTTTAACAGAGTTTCTTCTTTCGCTTACAGATGCAGTAAAACTTTGTTACTTCAAGTATCGATTACTTGAGAATCCGGGATAACTCCTGTCGGTTCCGGCCATTTTACCTACATGTTTAACTAGAAAGCACCATGGATAACTCAAGCATCAATAATTTGAGAACCCAGGATAACTCGAGGAACATGTGTGGTCCCTCCAGGTAGGTTTCTTACTAAATTACCTGCAGCAACTTGAGGTCACTGATCGTCAGATTTTTCTTACCTCCGCTGGTGCATCATTATTTTGACATGTCATCAGAAAAACTTCTATTGTTAATTGATTGTTAAATATCAATTAATCGGCCGTCCAGTGGCAAAAGTATATAATGTTATTCATACATTTTAATCGTCTTCAATCATATGTAATTACAGCCACCAAGTGTTTTGATCGAGTAAAAAAACATAAAGAAAATTACGTTTGCATGTTTTTATTATGTTAACAAAACAGACAGGATTTAATCAAATAAATACAACTTGTGATTTAATGTAATAAATGAATGTATAAATCCTACTACAATATAAAGGTCATCAGATACACTTAGATCATAAGATACGTCACAGCAGAAAGACTTGCACACTTTCCATGATTTGGATAACTCGAAAAATCAGATAACTTGAGTATTTTACATATCCCCTTGTGACCTCAAGTTATCATGATGGTACACAAGTATCCAAACTTTCAAAGTAATATCTCCAATGGTTAAGTCAACAAGTGAACAAGAATGAACATTTTACTAAGTTTCTATGTCGAAAAAGGCCATAATTCTAATGAAATCCTTGACAGAGTTACCTTCTCCTTTCTTCATTTGGTCATCATGATGGTAAACAAGTATTCCAACTTTCAAAGTAATATCTCAAACAGTTCAGTCAAAAAGTGGACTGGTACGAAAAACTAAACCCAGATTCTAAGTTGATAAAGGACCCTAATTTTTTTTTTTAATCCTTGAGTTATCTTCTCTTGCTTACTGATGGGGGTAATGATGCAAACAAGTATTCCAACTTTCAAAGCAATATCTCAAAAGGTTAAGTCAATTATAAATGGATTTTACCCTATTCAATGTATTTTCTAAGTCAAAAAAGGTGCATAATTCTGACAAAAACCTTTGCAGAGTAAAATACTCTTGTCTGTGGATGGAAGTAATGATGGTAGATAAGTATGGTTAGTTTCAAAGCAATATCTGTAATGGTGTTTAAATAAAGCGGGGTGGTACAAAAAATTTACCAAACTCAAGGCACTTTCTAAGTAGAAAAAGGGCCATAATTCTGACAAAAACCTTGACAGAGTTATGTACTCTTGTCTGTTGATGGAGGTTATGATGGTAAATAAGTATGGTAAGTTTCAAAGCAATACCTCTAATGGTTTTGAAATAAAGTGGGGTGGTATGAAAAACTTAACCAAGGTGTGACACGGACACGGACGCCGATGTGGATGCGGACACCAAGGCGAGTAGGATAGCTCCCCTTTTCTTCCAAAGTCACACAAAAGCCAGTACTGGTGCTGTATTATGTTTTATTAAAAATGTTTGGCCTAAACAGTCCTTAAATAAAATGTCTACCATCATATTACAGTAAACTCCGCCTATAACGAACTCCTCGGGACCTATCAAACTGTTATATCTGAAGTTACATTTTATCCGGAGTCGCTATATACGGCGTTTACTGTAAGTGTCTTTTATAAAAAATGAACTTTTTTTTCTCTCAAAACCAATTAGCTTAATTTAGTCTTTAGGTCAGTCACTGCATTATATTGATGTTTTACACAACAATAAACTGATTTAAATGGCCTTCAATGAAAATTCTACCTTGTAACCTGTTCTAACCTGTATCAAAAATGGTATGACCAAATTGATCTTTACATGTAGTCATCCTATCTTATAGACATATTTTATAGAAAATGACTTGTGTAAGAAGTTTTTAAAGGGGACTTTCTTATTCACTCTGCATGATGATAAACATTTCATCTCCCACCTAGCTCCTTATTGGGAACCAAACTGAGATGACGTGCCTAATTAGTATGTGGAATCAGAGCGAGGCTAGAGTTAGCGGAAATAACAGTTTAAGATTTTAAGAGTCAAAGTTTGTATTTATTAAATATAAATTCAGCACTTATACAGAAATTTCATCAGAATTTCTCCTTGTTACAACAACAGTAACTGTTACTGATCTTCTGTATTCATTAACCAAGCTGTCAACAATTGTGCGGGTAAGATGTACATGATTTTTATGGATATATTAAATGAAAACAAATTTGACCAGCAGGGTCCAATAAAAATATTCAGAGGCCAGCATCTAGAACAAACAAACCTACATGTATTTTTAGTGTTTTAGACAAGAAAATGTTTGAAGTTATTCCCTATTTTAGCCTATGTTAATTAAGTGATTCCCAGTGCGGGTTTTTTGTTGGTGGTTTTTTTTTGTTTTTTTTTTTTTTTTTTGTTTTTTTTGTTTTTTTTTTTTTTTTTTTTTTTTTAAAAAAATTTTTTTTAATTATATTCTTTTTTTTTTTTTTTTTAAATTAAGTGATTCCCAGTGCAGAATCTACATTTGAATAACCTTGGTACCAATGCTACATGCCAAATATCTAAGCTAATTAATAACAATGATGACTTTTACACTGAGAACAGAGAAGAAACATTGAACAGTAACAAATATATATAATCTAATGCTGAAATTAAGTTTCCTTATATTTATAAAAGAAGCACAGTCATATTTACATTTGGTTGGCATTTGGGTCTTCAGCTCCAACAGGTAGATAGTGGTTTTCTAACATCTTAATTCTTTAACACTCTATGTCTGCATAAAGAATGAACATTTTTACAATTCAGGTTAAGGTGTTACTCTTTTAGTCACTTTCAAAGATTAACTGTTAGAATTCAACAATTACTAGAGAATATATCTCACTTCATCCCCAGAGATCAAGTAAGTGTTAATCCTTTAATATCACTATTATTACATTCAATCCACATTATAACTTACACTGCAACCATCAAATCAATTACAGGGATTTACCCCTGGGCAAAATCATACATAATCCATTCTGTACACTTCACATACATTTGGTATTTCACACATAGTTGAAGACTGAACATAAATACATGTACTTGCAAAACTTATTAATAACAAATTAACCTTGACCCTGCTGGCCCCAAGAGTGCAGATCATGATCAGGTCTATAGTACTGCTGTGTAATGCATTGTTGTTGTGTACTGTATAGTACCATAAAGTAATACTGTACAGTACAGTGTGATAGAACTAGTTGGTATATTGTTTTTAATGTAAGAGGGTCATTGGCCCTATATCACTCACCTGAGTCAACAGAGAACATTCTGCAACCTATGATTATAAGGGAAAAAAAAAAAAAAAAAACAAAAAAAAAATATATACATATACTAAACTTTTTAAGTTGTGATAGCACTTATAAAGATATAACAAGGGAATCTGCGCAAGACTATCTATACATAATTATACTGAATACATTTTTTTCAAGATTTGGATTTTTTATGTAAATTATATTATACAGAAAAATCAGCCCCAAACCCATTATGGTCCAACTTTTTAAGGAATCATTATAATATATTATGAGCAGTTTAGGCATAGGCGTCCCAGATGATAATTTAGTCCATTAAATAGTCAGTATAATCAGTGCAGACTAGTTAGGGTTTTAGAAATCTGGACTTAAAAGTGGGTCATTCTGGATTTGACTGTTCTGGACTTGGCAAGAATAAAAGATGAATTGATCATTAAAGGGAATTGTCATTGGTCAAAGTTTTCTTGCAATAAATGTTAATAAGCCTATTTACTTTAGTGCAAATTAGCTTAATATACTTACAATATAAAGATACCAAGATACCTAGAATACTAAAAGTAAGTCCATCTTTTTGTATAATCATTTTCCGTACAAATAGCGTAGGACCTTTTAAGGGAGATTATCATGTCATGACTATATACCATTTAACTGAGTAAGTATTCGTCACATGATTAGGGTGGTGGGGGTGACATTAGTTTTTGTTTTTAGTTGGAAGGATGAAATAATTACACCAGACATTTTTGAAAACAATGCGGTTGCTTATTACCAAGCAAAAAAACATATACAGAAAAGTATCTATAACTTCTTAAAAGTTCTATCTAATTATATACATTGTATATCTTTTCAATTAATAATTTTCTCAGACCTGGTTATATCTAGAATATAATTCAATAGTAAATTTTACTTTTGTTTGCTGACAGTGCGCTGGTACTCAAAAACGAAACTCAAAGTAGTTTAATAACTACACTCAGTCATTCAGTACTAAAACCGATGTTCCAATACAATAAGAAAATATAATTAAGGAATACGCCGATTATTAATATTAAGATAACCTACTGTCAACAGTAGACCATAAAACATTGACAATATAACACTGTTGAGCAGTTAGCACACATGACTTTAACCCTGTTGTAGTCATTTCACCTTTTCATTAGTTTGGTGTGCAGTGTGGTATGGTTTCTACTTCTACCACATAATGGCCACAATCAACAAATTGATTATACTGCCATGTTTGGGGTATGCGCTAGAAAAAGATAAGAAGAAATGAAGTGTGAGAGTTAAGGTTTAAATCAGGTTACTTACGAGGTTAGATAAAGATCTTTGTCACAATTTTTTAGAGTCAAGACCCCTGACAGGTGCAGGTTAAAGAGACACAGATGCAGATACAAGAGAATCGGGGTACCAGACCTTAGCTCTTTCGCGAATAGACCCTTGGTTCTTTTACATGCCCAGTGTATAGCACTGAAAAACGTTAATAAAATTTCCAGTACCCCAACTGGGATTCAAATAGGGGACTTCTGGATTGGTAGTCCAGACCATTAACCAATCAACCACCGCACCTAGATTACATGTATAACCTCTGCGTTTTAAACCAGTTCATCTGTAGATAGGAGGGGAAAGGGCGGATCAGTGGTAACACACTGGACCAATGTAATCCTGGGATCGCAGGCTCAATCCCCAGCTCCTCCGCTAACATAACTAATGGTTTTACGGATAAGACCTACAATCTGAGGTCCCATGTATCTGTTCTGTACACTGGGCCTGTTAAAGAACTATGGTTGTCTCTAGAATAGGACACATACTGTATCTTGCAATATCCGCTGAAAGCTAAAATAACTAAAACTCTTCTGGGGGTGTTTGTCATATGGATACAAACGGTAACTAGAACTATCAATGAAGGTGATGAATACTCCCAGAACATCCCACTGACACAGTATTTAAAATTCATGTAATATTTAATGCTTTGATTATTGGACTTGCACATCTTAAGGCTTCTGTGAAGTATAATTAAATTTTGACCAGCGGGTTTCGAGATTCAAAGCCCACAAGATTTTACTATCTCAAGCCCCTGTGACCTTTGATCTAGTGACCCGAAACATGGACCATGCACAACTAGGCATGGTGCTTATCACTTGTATGAAGTATCATTAAATTCTGATCAGGGGTTTTGGAGATTTAGCGTCCACAAGATTTTCTGTGACCTTGACCTTTGACCTAGAGACCCAAAACCTGGATAATGCACAACTAGGCATTGTTCTTATCACTTGTGTGAAGTATCATCAAATTCTGACCAGGGGCTTTGAAGATTTAGCGTCCACAAGATTTTACCATCCCGAGCCCCTGTGACCTTGACCTTTGACCTAGTGACCCAAAACCTAGACAATGCACAACTAGGCATTGTACTTATCACTTGTGTGAAGTATCATTAAATTCTGACCTGGGATTTTGAAGATTTAGCGTCTACAAGATTTTACCATCTCAAGCCCCTGTAACCTTGACCTTTGACCTAGAGACCAGAAACCTGGACCATGCACAACTAGCCATTGTACTTATCACTTCTGGGAATTAAGCCTTGTTTATGTTACTATCTTTATTCATTTGTTTAGCGTTTACTCTGTGATTAACATGGCACAATAATTGACCCCTGAATAGCCAGACTTGAACCCATGGCCCTCTGTCAACTAGAGGTTGTAGTGATCTCAAGTCAGCTTGACCACTGAGAGGATAGCAAAAGGTTTCCCAGA
The DNA here is from genome assembly GCA_022818135.1 of Saxidomus purpurata. Classification (NCBI taxonomy): domain Eukaryota; kingdom Metazoa; phylum Mollusca; class Bivalvia; order Venerida; family Veneridae; genus Saxidomus; species Saxidomus purpurata. The sequence goes on along the minus strand of JAFMSR010000005.1, from coordinate 31,459,048 downwards.
TATGCAACAAAAGCATGCAGTTCATAATTTGTTAGGAAATTAAGGTTCAGTAAAACTTGTCATAGTTATCAAAGCACTTCAATACTTAGAGAGCTATTACATGTAATAGTATTATCTGTTCAACTTCAAAAAGAAACATTCTTGACAACTGTATTCATGTACACATAGAAGGTTCTTGCATTTTATTTAGTTTTAGTTTTATGAAAGTCCTTTAAGATTAATAAGGCCTATATACAATACTGTATACAATTCAAGACACTGACTATTAGCATTATGTAACCTCAAGTATAAATTTTCCATTTCTCATGAAGCTAATTGGCAGTGTTAGTTTACATGTTCAGTTGTTCTTTAAATTTATTAATGTTTAAATTCATTAATTCTTAATATCTGAATATGAATACCTGTCAGAAGTATAGTCTGAACTTAGTATTTTCACTTACAGTTAAACTTCTTTCGCTCGAACACTAGCGATTGCTTGAACCCGACCGGCGGTCCCGGCAAAAGCTCTATATACATGTAAATCATATTGTTCCACCACCGAAACCTCGAACACCAATCTCTCGATCTCTCGAACCTGTACCACGGTCCCTTCAGATCAATTTCATTTTAAAGCACATCCTTTAGCTCGAACAATAAAAGGTGGTAATCTCAATTATCACGCAAACAATGCATTGATGATCATCTGTCAGACACAAGCGCTGCGAAACAGCGTGTGATATTCATACCTTGTTAAATTTGCAATTAATGTACAAACAGACAGAAAGTCGCTCACGATGTCTACAGCAATAAGTAGCAGATTGGCTTTAATCTAAAGTGTTTTTTTTTTAGAAAATTGAATAAATTATTTAATGAAAAGCAAACATTTCACACTTTCACATTACAACACTTAGAATAAATTGTGAGTTTTAATTTGTCTTTTGATCAAAGGTAAGCTACAAGTTTATAATATACATGCACATTTACATGTGTGTACCATTGTACGCGCAATAACTCCCATGGTCTTGATAAAGGATGTATGGCAACCCCCATGACTGACCATGCTGACAAACCTCGATCGCTCGAACTACCAATCCCTCAAACCGAAATCACCAGTCTCTTCGAGTTCGAGCGAATGAAGTTTAACTGTACTATTGACCTGTGGCAAATTGAAAATTCATGAAATTTTCCATGAAGTGAGCTAGCTGTATTATTAAGACTATAATTATTATACATGCTCATAATAGTAAAAATCTGAAAAAGGACTGAAAGTACTTGAGGATTGATCGTCTCTGAGCGACACAGTCTGTATACATACATGTGTAAAAAAAATATAACAAGAAGACGCGGCAATGCCGCCAAAGCAGGTTTAAACGGCGCCTGCAGAAATTGTAGAATAAAAAAAAAACAGTCATCTTGACTCCCCCCTATTTTAGTAACAGTGCCCTTGACTTTGACCCTTGTGACCTTGACCCCCAAATTTTTTTTTGCTACAATTTAAAAACTAAAAATAAATATATTTTAGTAACAGTGACCTTGACCTTGACCCTAGTGACCTTGACCCCCTAATATTTTTTTTCCTTAAAACAATCTAAAAACTAAAAATAAATAAAAATCTATTTTTAGTAACAATGACCTTGACCTTGACCCTAGTGACCTTGACCCTGAAAAAAATCTTTTGTTTAAAGACTAAAAACTAAAAATAAATAAAAATCTATTTTTAGTAACACTGACCTTGACCTTGACCTTGACCCTAGTGACCTTGACCACGGAAAAATTTTTTTTTGCCTAAAACAATCTAAAAACTAAAATTAAATAAAAATCTATTTTTAGTAACAGTGACCTTGACCCTAGTGACCTTGACCCAAAAAAATTTTTTTTGCTTGAAACAATCTAAAAACTAAAAAAAATAGTAATCAATTTTTAGTAACAGTGACCTTGACCCTAGTGACCTTGACCCCGAAAAAAATTTTTTTTGCTCAAAAGACTAAAAACTAAAAATAAATAAAAATCTATTTTAAGTAACACTGACTTTGACCTTGACCCTAGTGACCAGGGCTTCGATAATCTTCGGTTTTTCGGTTCTGGCCGAATTTTGACTTCAAAAACCGATTCACAAGTCTGAAAAGCAATTCTAAATCGGTCCGAGAATTTCTACATTTTCGTTCCAAAATGTGTTGAAAATCACAATACACATGCTCCTGTCAACACCTACAGGTCTGTTATTTGCCCCCAGGAAGAGCAATAAACGTGTCAGATAATCCGACTGCCACTTCGTAAATCGGTCGGTAATTAACAATCAGAGGACAAAGCCAAATGCCTCTGGCAATACTTTGATGATTGCAGCTATTTACTTGGAATAGTGCCTTGTCGGTTATCATAATGTAGTTTCAGCACTCCCGATGTTCAGTTTTAGAAAATAAATCAAATAACACAATTTGTAAATGTAGATCTACTTTATTTAAATTTGAAAAAAAATATATATGTGGTTAAGACCTATTTTTTCCAAAGTACAATTGTAATTCGTAAATTGCCGACCGGCGAATATTTTTGCAGGCTCTTTCCTACGTCACGAATGGTCATGTATTAAAAGATAAATTAATATTATGCAAAAATATTTTCATGGCTAATTATTATACAGATCATTTCCGAGGCATTCAAAGACCGGAGCCGGAGACTTGCTTTTATTACCTCCCGTCGCACGGTGCGACTGTAAACAGTTTCTCAATAAATTTGGCTGAACTCGGCAGACATTAGTTGCTTGCTTTTCCTTCCGAAATATACGTAAATAAACTTCAGGCATGATAAAATATTGATCAATTTCAACAGGAAATGAATTTTGAAAAACAAAATTGTGTATTTTGAGCATGACATTACTGTAAAACCGCATAATAGAACAAGAGAGTAACTTCCGCTGTATTGCCGAAGTGGGTGGGGTAACATGATTTGCAACATCAATAATGTCAGAGACTCAGCCCGGACCGATTGAGTTGACCATATTATCGAAGCCCTGCTAGTGACCTTGACCCAGGAATTTTTTTTTCTTGTTTAAAACAATCTAAAAACCTAAAAATAAATAAAAATCTATTTTTAGTAACAGTGACCTTGACCCTAGTGACCTTGACCCTAGTGACCAAAAGCTTCCTCTCCACGCAAGCTACCTACACACCAAGTTTCATTACAATTGGTCACTCCTAACTCAAGTTATTGAGCGGAAACCATTTTTCTATTTTTAGTAACAGTGACCTTGACCTTGACTCTAGTGACCCCAAATGCAATCTCAAGCGGCATCTCAACGCAAGCTACCTACACACCAAGTTTCATTGCAATTGGTCACTCCTAGCTTAGAGTTATTGAGCGGAAACTGTTTTTCTATTTTTAGTAACAGTGACCTTGAACTTGACCCTATTGACCCCAAATGCAATCCCAATTTTTGTCTCCATGCAAGCTACCTACACACCAAGTTTCATTGCAATTGGTCACTCCTAACTAAAGTTATCCAACGGAAACTGTTTTTCTATTCTTAGTAACAGTGACCTTGACCTTGACCCTTGTGACCCTAAATGCGTTCCCAAGCGGCGTCTCCACGCAAGCTACCTACACACCAAGTTTCATTGCAATTGGTCACTCCTAACTAAAGTTATCCAACGGAAACCAATGTTTGACGCCCGCCCGCCCGCCATACGACATCGCCATTCTAATAAGTTGGTTTTTTTCAAAAAACCTGCTTAAAAATAGGCACTACCTACATCGGGCTAAATCATAAGTTGTCAAACCCCGCACAGCGATTCCACTCTCTTACCATATACTGTAAGGGGAAGTAACCGCTGCAGAAAGTTCGGAGAATTTCGTGGGCCTGATATTATACGTCATTTCGATTGCTCAATATTTTTTCAGAAATTATTTTCATTTACATGGGTTGCGTATTTTAAAATAGATAACCATAAAATGTTTTAGAAATATAAAAAAACAGTCAGTGGAATACTTGGTAGACGGTGCAGCATATCATTTTGGTAAGCATGATGTCCCAAAGTTGAAACTTGTCAATTTTTCATGGGTATATGTGAAATCATTAATTTCATTGCTATCACTAATCAATTAAATATTCGAACATACGTTTACCTATGGTCGGGCTTCCCCTGAAGGGTGTTTTGCGCCCTGCGAGCTTTCATCCATATAAGAACAACACAGACTGTACACATATATGTCAAGTTATGGTCCAGACAAGGAAAAGTAACAAAGGGCAATAACTCTGTAATGAGTCAAGATAGAGTTATGGCTCCTGTGCACTGCACTTCCTACCAATGTACTTGGCCATTGTATGGAGTAATATTGAATTCCAACCAGTAGTTATCAATAACTTTGTTTCGGGGGTATAAAAATGGTAAGAAAGAATAAAATAACAATGAAAGGCAGGATCAACTTGGAGCTGCATCAAAACCAGAACAGAAGGAAAACCAAACTTTTGACTGCAAACAAATTCAAAAATATTATTACAGTTAATGATATGCCTGTGTTTAGTAATATGTCTGTGGATCAACATGCAGAGGTTGTGGAGCAGAGCAGCTTTATATCATTGCTTTCATCTGCAAATTGTGTTTAAAACAGTCTTAATGTTGTTAACGGTGAGGAATATGGATACATGGACCACCCCTGCCAATTGCTCTTTCTATGACCATGAAATTTGAGGATATGGTGCAACCTCTATAGCATACACATGTTTTTTTATGATTTGACCCTGTGACCTAGTTTTTGACCCTAGATGACCCATGTTGGAACTTAACCTAGATATCATCGAGGCAATCATAAGTTTCATGAAGATCCAATGACAAATGCAACCTCTATAGCATACACAAGCTTAAATGTGGACAGACAGACGACAGACAAAAGGGGATCACAATATCTCACCTTAGCACTTCATCCTCAGGTGAGCTAACAAGAGGGCCATGATGCCCCTTTATTGCTCACCTGACTACCATTTGCTATAATAAAAGGGGTCATGATTCAAACCTTATTTGTAGAGGTCCACTACACAATGCTAAGTAACATTTCAAATATCTATTATCTGCCTGTCGGCCTTGTGGTTTTTTCCTATATAAGCCTATGTGAAATCAAGTGCATTCCCCCCTCCTGGGAAGGGTTAATTTTGACCAGGGGGTCATGATTTGAACAATCTTGGTAAAGGTCCACTAGACAATGCTACATGCTAAATATCTCAGCTCTAGGCCTTGTGGTTTCAAAGAAGATTTTAAAGTTTTTCCTACATGAGCCTATGTAAAACCAAGTGACCCCCCGGATGGGGTCAATTTTGACCCAGGGTTCATAATTTGAACAATCTTGGTGAAGGTCCACCAGACAATGCCACATGCCAAATATCTAAGCTCTAGGCCTTGTGGTTTCCGAGAAGATTTTTAAATTGTTTTCCTATATAAGGCTACGTAAAACCAAGTGACCTCCCGGATGGGGTCAGTTTTGACCAGGCCTCATAATTTGAACAATCTTGGTAGAGGTCCACTAGACAATGCAACATGCTTAATATTTAAGCTCTAGGCCTTGTGGTTTCAGAGAAGAAGATTTTTAAAGTTTTTTCCTATATAAGCCTATGTAAAACCAAGTGATCCCCCGGGCATGGTCAATTATGACCCTGGGCTCATAATTTGAACAATCTTGGTAGAGGTCCACTAGACAATGCAACATGCTTAATATCTAAGCTCTAGAGCTTGTGCTTTCAGAGAAAAAGATTTTTTTTTTCCTATATAAGCCTATGCAAAACTAAGTGACCAACCACACGGGGTCAATTTTGACCCAGGGCTCATAATCTGAACTCCACTAGAAATGCTACATTCTAAATAACTCAAATCTAGGCCTTGTGGTTTCAGAGAAGAATATTTTTCCTATTTTTTGCCATAGCTACCAGAGTTCTTCATGGAATGGAATTCTTTGAACAATTTTGGTAGAGCTTCATGCAAGGAACATCCCTGCATAGTTTCATCAACATTGGCCCAGTGGTTTCAGAGGAGAAGTCATTTAATCAAAATTTTGACGGACAATGTACAATCATCCATTAGAAAAGCTCACCCTGGCAAAGGAGTTATTCAGTCAGGAGTTAACTAACTTGATTGTCTGATATCCCTGAACACTATTGGTTAGTTTCAAATCAATCCCACAAGTGGTTACTGAATATAAGTACCTTGCATGCAAAATTTCAACCATATTTATTAAGTTAAACATTGGCCATAATTTGTACTAAATTCATACAAAAATTATCTAACTTGACAGTCTGACACCCCTAAAGACTTTTAAAATAAATCCTAAATCAAATCTTGCATGCAAAACTTTAACCAAAATTTCAACAAGGACAACAATTTATAATAAATTCAGTCAGGAGTTATCTAACCCGATTGTCTGATATCCCTGAACACTATTGGTTAGTTTCTAATCAATCCCGCAAGTGGTTACTGAATATAAGTACCTGACATGAGACAATGCAGCATGCCAAATATCTCAGCTCTCGGCCATGCCTTAAAAGTTTTTCCTATATAAGCCTATGCAAAACTAAGTGACCACCCACATGGGGTCAATTTTGACCCGGGGTTCATAACTTGAACACTCTTGGTAGAGGTCCACTAGACAACGCTACATGCCAAATTTCTAAGCTCTAGGCCTTGTGGTTTCAGAGAAGAAGATTTTTAAAGTTTTTCCCATTTGTTGCCATAGCAACCAGAGTTTTACATGGAATGGAATTCCTTGAACAACTTTGATCAGTTAATAGAGCTTCATGCAATGAACATCCCTGCAAAGTTTCATCAACATTGGCCCAGTGGTTTCAGAGGAGATATCGTTTGAAGGAAATGGTGGACGGACGTAGGATGTACAACAGCCTCTTGATTGGAAGAGATCCTAATAGCTCACACATACTTTTGGAGTTATGCTTCGGACAAGAAAAATGAAAAAAATGTTACAAAGGGAAATAATTGAAAAATAAGACAAGGTACAGTTATTGGCACTGCGCACTATCTCTCAATGTCCTCTGTCTGTTTGTCAAGTTTCAAGCAATTCCCTTCGGTACTTTTGAAGTTATGTTCAGAACAAAAGTATGACTGACAGCAAACAGAGCCCGTTACTATATCCCCTCCGCCAAGGAGAGGGGAAAATAAATCTTACCCTAAATAAATTTAAAAGACAAGTCTACAACAAAATGTTTGAAAATGGTTGAACTCTAACAATAGGTAAAAACTACCTTCCAAGTGTTCTCGAACCTGCAGCACAAAAATGAGGAAACTCTGGTATACATACCCTCTGCTGACCAACACGCATGAAGTTTTCATGGCAATGTATCAGTCATAGTAAGTAATTACATGAGGGGTTAATAAAATGTTTTGCACATTCAGTTATACCTTGGTAGATATGCTAAGATAACAACTTTTAATTCATAGTAAGCAAAGATAATGGTTACTTTAAGAAGACCCCTTTTTTAATGTAAATGCCAAGTGGACAATATTAAACACTCCAGTGATTTTCAATGGGACTAAGCTGTAAGATGGTGAAAAATAGAGGTTTACCGTAAATCTTAAAATTAAGAAGCTAAAAGTTTATTTAATGAGGTGATACTGATAAAAATGTTATCATGGATCAAACTAAGGACACTTTGCAGCATTTCAGACACAAGCTAGCAGTTGTGCTTGAGCATCATTTGATGTAGTCTTAAACTGTTAAAATGCTTGTATCTGTGGAAAAAAGTATTTTCTAGATTTGTTGTGGAATAAGATCAAAAGTGTTTTTATTACAATTCATTTTATATCACTTGATTTAAAGGGACATTCCCTAAAGCTGGCAGATTAGAAGCTCCATACATACTGTTCTACGTTACTGCAAAATATTTTAAAACACTGATTTTACTGAAAACTACTTGAATGTATAGCTTAAACTTTTGGGTTAAATAATAATAATCAGTCTTTCAAATATTCTATTATTTATTCTTATTAAATTACTTGATTTGACACCTGTTTTAGGGAGTGCCTATTTAAGTGCAGTAGAAAGGGTTATGTGCGGTAGACAAAATTGTTGGTTCGCATTAAAGACCTTCTTTGTGGTTGTTGCAATGCCTGTTTAGTCCAAAGCATTCTTACTTTGCATTGCTAGGTGACATTCAGGTTCTAACCCTGGCTTCTGCCGTGCAATAATTTTTCACTTTTTGAATTTTCAACTTACTAAATTTAAAATTCAGCTTACTAAGGTGAACATTTAAACTTACTGATATTCAACTTAGTATCTTAAATTTTCAACTTAGTAGGTTGATTTTCAACTTATAGTAAGATGAATTTTCAACTTAGTATCTTGAATATTCAAATAAGTATCTTAAATTTTCAACTTAATAAGTTGAATATTCAACTTAGTATCTTAAATAATCAATTTAGTATTTTGAATTTTCAACTTAGTATTTTGAATTTTCAACTTACTATCTTGAATTTTCAACTTAGTATCTTGAATATTCAACTTATTAATATTCAACTTAATAAGTTGAATATTCAACTTAGTATCTTAAGTAATCAATTTAGTATTTTGAATTTTCAACTTAGTATTTTGATTTTTCAACTTACTATCTTGAATTTTCAACTTAGTTAGTTGAATTTTAAACTTAGTTATGTTGAAAAAATAAATTTAAATAAAATCAAAGTGGCACTTTTGGGCTTCCGTAGTAAAGAAATGGCATGAAAGAGAAGAAGATGTTTAAAGGTTTTCCTCTATAAAGCCTATGCAAAACTAAGTGACCACCCAAGCGGGGTCAATTTTGAACCAGGGGTCATAATTTGAACAATCTTGGTAATGGTCCTCTAGACAATGCTAAATGCCAAATATCTCAGCTGTAGGCCTTGTGGTTTCAGAGCGTAAGATTTTAAAGTTTTTCCTATATAAGCCTATGCAAAACTAAGTGACCACCCTAACGGGGTCAATTTTGGCCCGGGGTTCATAATTTGAACAATCTTGGTAGAGATCCACTAGACAATGCTACATGCCAAATATCTTAGCTCTAGGCCTTGTGGTTTCAGAGAAGAAGATTTTTATGGTTTTTCCTATTTGTTGCCAAACCAACCAGAGTTCTTCATGGACAAGAATTCTTTGAGCAATTTTGGCAGAGCTTTATGCAAGGAACCTCTCTGCATAGTTTCATCAACATTGGCCTATTTTTTACTTTAGTTTTAGAGAAGATGTCATTTGAATCAAAATGTTGACAGATGACGGACAACGGACAATCATCCATCAGAAAAGCTAATAAGACCAAATAAAGTTTTTGCTGCAGCAAAGTGGTTGGTTGACAACAGTTCTTTATTTAGAAATGAAGGCATTACTGTGAATGAAACATGGCTTCAACATCCAAATGAAATGCCAAATTCCATAGATCCATTGTTTCCAAATGAGGCTAATTCTAGCATTGATGCAGAACAGTGTGAGTCTGATGATGGTGAGACTGAAGAAAATTTTGCAAATAGGCCAACAGGTAACCTTGATACCCACTTATAGTCTATAGACTTCCTAGAATTTAATGGTGTTGTCTGTAGCACCAAGTGAGAAAAATACCCCCATTGGCTTATTTCAAGATCTCAATGCTGAGGTTCTATCTTTTCAAAACCATATTCTGTGGCCAAAATCGGCTAGATAATTCTGTGTTCAGCTCCGCTGCGTTACAGTGACATTTGCAAGTGGGAACTCTGTAATATTGATTGTCGAGTAACATTGTGTGTGCCAAACATATTTTTCAAGTTGGAAAGGCTACAAAATAGGCAGATAAAAGAAAAAGTCTCCCTTGCCATAAGGAAATGTAAGACAAAAGGACTGACTTTCACTGCACGCGACTTCTTTACTTACGGCTTTGTAGACAAATTGACTTTGCAAAATGATGGATATAGAGTACTAAGAACATTGTGTGGTTCTCCACCATACTGGGAAGCTAACAAAAAGAGATGTTTTTGCTATGATATGCCAGCTTGGGATACCTACATGGTTTTGTTCCTTTTTTGCTGCAGAGACAAAATGGGTACCTGTACTCCAGCCCTTATCGAAGCTTGTAAATGGAAATGATATGTCATTAGAAGAAGTGCAGGCCATGTCTTGGCGAGACAAGTGCATGTTGATAAAATCACCCCAGTAACTTGTGCTTGGTACTTTGATCGTACAATTCAGAAACTCATCAAGCACACACTGAAACATCAATCACAGCCTACTGGTGAAATACTCAACTATTTTGACCTTGTTGAATTTCAACAGTGTGGATCCCCACACATACTGATACCACACCCATTAAAAAGTGTCTATCACTCGCTAAATATTACCTACTCGTGTATACTAATACAAAAATGGTTGGAAGAAGGTCAGCGTACGCCATTGAAATAAGGCCCTATATTAAGAGTCGTTGCTTTCGTGGCATAGGGTGTAAAGACATTTTTGATGAAATATGTTCTGTTTATGGGCATAATGAAATGTCTTTTACAACAGTTATTCCTTTGTTTATGAAATTCAAATGTGGGTTAGTTTCAACAAAAGATGCACCACATGGCTGTTGGCTGAAAACAGCAACGTCTGCCAAGATGGTCGTAGAGTGCAAGAAATAGTTGCTACTGATGCAAGATACACCGCTAGGCAAATACCTAGTATGGTTGGCATCTCATTAGGAGCAGCTCATGCAATTCTGAAACGTAATTTGAAAATGAGAAAGATCTGTGCTAGATGGATTCCCCATCTGTTGACAGATGAGCAGAAAAAGGCACGCGTGCAATGCGCAAAAATGTTGCTTAAACAGTTTCCAAATTACAATGCACTGTCTTTTGCAAATGTCGTCACTGGTGATGAGACATGGGTTCACTTTTTTGAGCCCAAATGAAAGATTCAAAACAAAATATGGGCAACAAAGTCTGGCAAAAGACCATGCATTGCAAAGCAGTCCATGAGTGTCAGGAAGGTAATGTATGCCATATTCTTCACAAATTAGGGTCCTGCCATTCAGGTTGCTGTACCTAAAGGCAAATCCTTAAATGCGAAGTTTTACAAGACTAAAGTTCCTCGAAAACTGAAGAAATATTTAAAAAATGGAAGACCTGCAACTGGTTTGGCCAGTGTCAGATTGCTACATGACAATGCGTCATCGCACAAGGCGTCTATTGTACAAGACTTTCTGAAGCAGGAAAAGATTGTTGTGCTCCCTCACCCTCCGTATTCGCCTGACCTTGCCCCGTGTGACTTCTTTTTGTTCCCAAGGCTCAAAAAATACCTTTCTGGTCGAAAAGTTGTCCAGCGCAAACACCTCCGTTCTGCAATATTCCACTGTCTTCATAGTATACCTAGAAAAGACTATGAAAATGCCTTCAAGGATTGGATTAGAAGACTGAAACTTTGCATATCTGTTGGAGGTGAATACTTCGAGGGACAAAATAAAATTTTCATTGAAATCTATCAAGGATACATTTTTATGTGCTTAGATGCATTCATATTTGAACATTCCTCGTAAAACATGAACAAACTTTAATGTCTGCTGATATAATTGGATTTGCAGAAACAAGATTTTCAGGCATATTGAGATTTCAATGTGAAATTAATACTGTAGCCATAACTTGTTTCAGCAGCAAAACTGTTTCAGGCATAGAGTATGCACTTCTAGCTGTAAGTGAAGATGTAGTAAGTTTTGTTTATTGTCCGCCAAGGGTTGCTACTGTTGCAAATTTCACTGCTTTCCTATCTTCTGTTGAAAATGATATCAAGGCTTCTGAGCATTTATGACAGCAAAATAGTAATTTTCTATTGATGGGTGATTTCAATTACAAGTATGAGCATTCAGATTATCAAAATGTTGCAAGGGTTTTCAGGGACAAACTTGGCTGAAAGCAGTTGATTAACTGTGTGACCACGGACTATGGTAGTTGTTTAGACTATATTTATACTGGTATGCCTTTGCATGACTTGAACAGCTTCGGTACTTTGGAGTCCTACTATTCATATCATACGGCATTATTATATATAGAGTTTACAATGGGACATTTAAATTCTCTGTGAATCTTCCCCAGTTAATTTTCATAGGTAAATGTATTTCAGTAGAAGATATCAGAATCTTCAATACAATCATGTTCACCTTGCTCTATTTCTTAATCTTTTCATATAAATTTTTGTGGCTGTGCCTGTTTTGGTGGTTATACTTTGAGTGTGCTTAGATTATTGATTTCCACTTTATATTGAGAGATTATGAAAGTCTGTTTATATATATTTATCATTCCATCATGAGAATTCTTTAGTGTACATAGGGTATTTACAGTGTTAACATGATGTTTCAATACAAATTAGACATATCACTAAATGTGATTCATACCCCCAAAAGACTGCTTTATAAACTAAGAAAGCTCGTAGTAACAGAATATAGTGTTATATCTATAGCGTGATGGCGTGGCGCAGTGCCCTGCCGCCTTTTCGTGCTGCCACTCTGCCCTTCTCAACATCCATTTTGCCCTTACGTCATGATATTTTATGTCCTTTATCATCACCATTCAGCCCTAACCTTAATCCGACGTGTGCTCTGCATTGGATTGCCGATTACATAAACGCCCGAGGCAGTCAAAAGACACCACATGTACACCTGTTATTTTCCGATAATCACATGTCGTTACTGCACATGTATGTGATGTCAGAAATTAGTCGGCGTTTTCTTTGATATTTGTACAAAGTTATCAGGGTCCATGGTTTAAACCGAGGCAATCATGGTGTTGAATAAATCATCACGAATTATGTTTATAATCGATCAATTATTAATTATTTTAATGACCGAGTTGTTCACACATTTATTAGGGGTGGATTTCAATAATATTTGCAAGTACTTTAAACAAAAGAAAAAGTTACGGATCGGTGGAGATCAAAATGCGTTTGAACACGACTGATAATTAAGATGGGTAAGTGGAATGTAAGTATAATAGTCGTAAAATACAAAACATTTCTCGCTGAGAATTTAAAGAACGAACAAAAAATTTTGTAAATTGTAACATTACAGAAAGTGTCTGCAAAATGTAAATTAGCACAGCTTGAAAAAGAACGAGCGATGGTTTCAAAAAAAGAAAAAAAGAATTGTCAGATTTCTTTGTCTTAAAAACTGTTACAATCGCCAAAAATCAAAGAAATATATACAAAAATCACAGACATGCGAGGTCGCGAAAATATGTGACAAACAGGGAACTGAAAAAAAATGCAGGAAACAAACAGAAAAATATTGCATGCACACCTCGAGATTATTACATTAACTCTATGACCCGTGACTCGACCCTTAAAATCCTCACCTTATCTCTTGAAAATTTGACTTTGTCCTAAGAAAAGTTAGGCTGAAGGGTCAATGCCCATTCAGTTTCAAAGCCTACTGAACTAAACATCCTGTCTCTAGGAATTCATCAGAAGCTCTCTGAAATAACTAAAAGCCAGGAGCTTCCGGGGGCCTATGGCCCCCAGCTTCAGTTTCAGGATTTTCAATTTTTTAAACTTTCACCCCTATAATCAGTGGCACTGTTTTCCCATTGTTTTACATGTTATTTTATGACATTAATAAAGTGTAGATCTATACAATATTGTGCTTTAATAATGTCTTTTGTTACTCTTATCAGGAAAATGCCATAAAGGCTAGTGTTACAGTAGTTAGTTAGCACACATTATGAATCACAACAATTAATGGAAATGCCCTTCACTGAAAGAAAATCACGCACTGCCTCCCTGCCCTTTTCTGACAGCCCCATGCCCTCTTTTCATTCTGAATATAACACTAGAGTAACTTACAAAAAAAACCCAACTTAAAACGAGATATTTTTCTTGGCAATAACTGATAAAATGTTATAGTCCTTGTACACTGCACTTCCTCTCATTGTGCTTGATCCATTGTATGAAGTTGTATTGAATTCCAACCAGTAGTTTTCAAGTTATGCTCCAGACAAGGAAAAGTAACAAAGGACAATAACTCTGTAATAAGTCAAGATGGAGTTATGGTTCTTGTGCACTGCACTTCCTCTCAATGTGCTTGACCATTGTGTGAAGTTGTATTGAATTCCAACTAGTAGTTTTCAATTTATGCTCCGGACAAGGAAAATGCAACAGACCGACCGACCAACCAACCACCGGGTGACTCCTATAAAACCCCCCAAACTTCGTTTCGGGGGTATAATGAAGGGAATGTGTTGGCCATCATGGCTATAAGAAGTGCATTTTTTAAGGTAATACAGTCATGTTACTTTGTGAACAAGTTTATTGATATGAAATTTGCATACTTTTATCATTTCAATTTATAGTTTATTAAATAACAGAACCTCTCAGTACAAACATGTGTTATGAAATCAGGAGTTAACACCATAGCTATGTTCTTGACTTAATGCTGATGGTTGTCCAGTATAAAGTGATTCCTGAAACAAAGACCTGTTGTTGATGCGTTTTCTCAGGAAGTATCTAGATTGTTTATACGCAGCTGTTTCCTTGCGCTCTGCATGGTACTTCCTCTTTCTGTCCAGTCGTTTAAGCTGAAAGTACATTTGTGATCCGCATTTAACATTTATGCCTATTGCACATGCTAATTTGACAGTTGCAACTCCTTTCCCAAGTGTTCTAGACTGAGTTGTGGAATGACACAATCCAGCAAAATTTCTCGGCCAGCATGAAAATTTTGGAGCATAATTAAAAATTGTAGAGTGCAAACTCTCACATCTGTTTGTATTGAAAAGTTCTGCAACTCCTTTTATTGTATACACATCTAAAGTTTTGCAAATTACTGATTTGATGTTTTGCATGTCAGCATTGTTCAGCTTTATATGTTGACCGTATGGTAAATGTTTGGTGGTGTACTTTCCAAGCACAGCCATACAGTGCTGACACACAGTGGAGACTTTGCGACACATTCTGTGGTTATTACTGAAGCATGGAATAATATTTCCAAAGGCTGAAGTGCATTTTAAAAAGGAAGTCATTGTCATCATATTTTAATGTTTTCGCATTTTGCAGTTCTAATCTAACGCGTTCTCTGATTGCGGCTGCCAAAGTTTTAATAAATGCAGACTTTTCTTGTCTGGTCGGAAGCTTTGATTGTATTTTGACAGCTCTTAGATTCTCTTCTAAATTTCTACGTTTATGAATATAACAATTGTAGTGTCTCATTGAAATTCTATGCTCTGTTTTGTTATCGTGGACAGCTTTTGCTAGTTGGCTACTGGCATCGGTTGTTATGGAATTTACTTTTAACTTTTTATTTTTACGAATCTTATCCAAACTTCTATTTAGTAGTATCCGCTCACTAGTTTACATTCCTTTTTTTTGCAGAACTTGTTGGCGGTTGACTGCGTAACAAGGCATTTTGTTGTGTGATGCTCAATCACTTCACTGAAACTCTGCTTTCACTTTTCTCCACCACCCTGGGGTCGGCATGGGAAAGCGTTGTCCGTTTGTACATCTACTCCAGCTGTGTTTCCGGACAGAGTCAGTATGCGCTTGACATACTCCTGGTTTTCGAGTAATTGTTGCTCGCATACTTCCTCTGCCTTGTCCGATAGGTCATTCAGCTTCCTTTGCATTAAAGAAGTACTCGGCTGCTTGATGTTTAGGCATGATAACATATATGAAACATCATCTATGCCCATCCGGGATTTCAGTACAGGAAGCAGCAGCCTTTCATTAAGTTCTGCAGTGACGACATGACACCTCTTCTCTTCTTAATGCGGGATGACATTTCAACCAGGGTACTTCTGTAGTGGCAGCTTTGACTGACAGTGTCACCCATAAACCATGCATTCTTTCAATGTTGAGGATTATGCACGCATTGGCACAGTGTAAAATGTTGGTGTACTTCAGACAAAAGTGTCACTAAACACTGTTTCTCAACAATGAAATTCTCATCATTCTCACTATTATAACCATTTTCATTTGTTTCTATTTCAGGTTTTGGTCTAAGCTTATATGGTAAAGCTTCATTTTCTGTGGTGTTGTGTTTTGTCAGGTGTAGAACATCCACAGCATCTGAGACTGACAGTGTCAGTCTTCAATGTACTTTTGCAGGTGATTTATCATTTTGTAAGTCTTTTCCATAGCTTGGCTCATGTTTAAGGTGTCCAGGCTTGAAATACCCCTTTTTTCTTCCTCTTGAATGTTTACAGCTCCTTCTTATTTTAGTTCTTCCCATTTTCAGGTATTTAAAACTCCAAAAATTATTTTTACAAAAATTACATGTAACTTTAAAAACTGTTTTTCTGTTTAAAACAACTCTTTAATTTACAGCATCACGGAAATGACGTCATTTATCTCCTAATGATGTCATTTACACCAGACGTCGAAATGACATTTCCCATAATTTCCAGTAGATGTTTAATCACATGAAGACTACGCTTAAGTTATTGTCTTTTAAAATTAAATTAAACTGAAATTGAATACTGGAAACATGTGGTCTTTGTCATTTGTCATGAATTACTTGGTCAAGAATATTATATTTGAATTGTCTCCCTTATACTTCTCAGCCTGCAGTGTGTGCATTTTAGTTGCCATGTACTTTGATTAGGAATGCAGTAAGACCATGAAAATAAGCCATGAACTGAAAAGCAGTGTCACTTCTGTGTTTTCTGTGCATATAGACTGGGTCGGTTTGAATAAAATACTATAATTTTGATGTTAAAGTACCAAAATAGCCACTTTTTTTTACATTTTTACCTTATTTGGTATAGATTATGCAAGCCTCTTGATTCTGGTTGATTATGTTTTAGTATGTTATAATACAAAATGTAGTTTCAAGTATGCTTAGTGTATTTCAGGCTAAATTTAAGGCATATCTGACTGGTATTTCAAAATATGTTCTTGATACCCCCTTATAAAAATAGACAGAAAATGCAGAAATAAGCACAAAATGGCGATGGAATGTAAATGCCAATAAAATGAAAACTAAGCACAAGAGAACAACAAAAAATAATTTTTGCATTAAAAAAATAAAAATCATGTTCATCAAATAGGATTTAGATAGTCCTTAAGGTGACACTCCACACTTTTTAGCCACAAATTTGAATTGGTCAGGGGTAATTCTATAAAGTTTAGAGATATAAGGAATTTAAACAGCCCTGTGAACTTTAAATCAAATTTAAGTGCCAAATTTTGTTGTTTGAGTTTTAGTTTGCATGTTTGCAAATGCGAAAACATGGGTCTGGAAAACCAGTGCAGAGATGATATGCGCAGTGATCATGGTGACATTTTGTAAACAAGTGAAAATCAGCTTTATGGCTTAGACTAGATGCCCACGTGCAACATGTCGAGCCGCCAGCAGTCAAAAGGGCTAACTCCTTACCAAGTAGAGATAGGTCAAAGTACACCTAAATAGTGGATGTAACATGCATGTTGTACCACAGAAAAGTCGTCTCGATTTTTATCTACGGCCAGTAATACAAAAGTTACAATATAAGCTATTTATAGTAACAACAAAGGGAAGTAATTCTAAAAACAAGGGTAGCTCATGGTGGTGAACATTTGTGCCAAGTTACATCAAAATCCCTCCATGCATGAAGAAGAAATCCTCCAGACAAAGATATTCTTGAATTTTACCTTTAACCTCTAAGTATGACCTTGACCTTAGACCTAGGGACCTGGTTCTTGCGCATGACATTCCGTCTCATAGTGGTGAACATTTGTGCCAAGTAACATCAAAATCCCTCCATGCATGAAGAAGAAATGCTCAGGACAAAGTCATTCCTGAATTATTCTTGTATCTGACCTTTGGCCTCTAAGTGTGACCTTGACCTTGGAACTAGGGACCTGGTTCTTGCGCATGACACTCTGTCTCATGGTGGGGAACATTTGTACCAAGTTACATCAAAATCCCTCCATACATGAAGAAGAAATGCTCCGGACAAAGTAATTCTTGAATTTGACCTTTAACCTCTTAGTGTGACCTTGACCTTAGACCTAGGGACCTGGTTCTTGCGCATGACACTCCTTCTCATGATGGTGAACATTTGTGCCAAGTTATTTAAGAATCCCTTGATCCATGGATAAGTTACAGTCCGGACAAGCTAAACTCTTTCGCACGCACATACACCGAACCGCCATTTGGACAACTATATCGAGCTTTCACAAGCGGCTCGACAATAATCAAGCTTTTTACAGGGGGGGTACATACTTTTACTGCTAGCAAAATGTTTTCATGCTTAAGCACCTTGTTCAATGAGTTTGTTTACATATCTATATAGTCTGCAAGCCAGAAACAGTGTCACCTAGTGTGAAATATATACAGGTAATTTTGTACAGGTTTGGAAAAAAGGGCCAGAATGGTCTCAGACTGCAGTGAATTCTGGCCTCCAACAGAATAAATAGGAACTAAAATTTTCAGGAAAGAAAGGCAGTTCAGACTTACAAATTGTATTAATATGTTTACACTGGCAATGTGTTCACAGTGAAACACTTATTCTATTTTCAGGTTCTCAGGTTGTTCATATGTGATAGGCCTACTTTGTTGGTGTCGCTCGAACAAAGCTGAGGGCTAAAAAAAGTATGGAGTGCTACCTTACTGAGATATGTCCATGATAGTACCTAGCATGCAAAACTTTTACCAAAGCTGCAACGCCGACACCGACGCCGGCGTGACTGTTATAGCTCTACATATATATTCTTCAAATAGTTAAGCTAAATACTAGCAAGAAACCACTAGCAAAGGGGTGAAGACTGCTTAGCAATATTACAAGATGATGCATTTATTCCATGATGTTTATACTGTTCAATAATACACCATCAATTTTTATTTTTTTTTAGCTTATATTGCTTCCAAAATGGCAGAGTGGCAGTTAAGTGATGTAATTTCAAAGGCAACATTAATGAAAACAGTATAAGATCAACTAGAACTATCACTGAAGGTGATGAATACCCCCCAATCACCCCACTGACACAGTATATAAAATTTATGTAATATTTGATGCTTTGATTATTGGACCTGCACAACTAAGGCTTCTGTGAAGTATCATTAAATTCTGACCAGGGGTTTAAGAGATTAAAAGAGCACAAGATTTCACTATCTAAAGCCCCTTAGACCTTTGACCTAGTGACCCGAAACATCATTAAATTTTGACCAGAGGTTTTTGAGATTTAGCATCCACAAGATTTTACTATCTCGAGCCCCTGTGACCTTGACCTTTGAGCTAGTGACCCGACACATCATCCATGCACAACAAGGTATTGTATTTATCACTTGTGTGAAGTATCATTAATTTCTAACCAGTGGTTTTGAAGATTTAGCATCCACAAGATTTTACTATCCC
Source organism: Saxidomus purpurata (assembly GCA_022818135.1). Taxonomy (NCBI): domain Eukaryota; kingdom Metazoa; phylum Mollusca; class Bivalvia; order Venerida; family Veneridae; genus Saxidomus; species Saxidomus purpurata. The sequence goes on along the minus strand of JAFMSR010000005.1, from coordinate 31,439,789 downwards.
GAGCCCCTGTGACCTTGACCTATGACCTAGTGACCCGAAACATAGACCATGCACAACAAGGCATTGTACTTATCACTTGTGTGAAGTATCATTAAATTCTGAAAAGGGGTATTGAAGATTTAGCATCCACAAGATTTTACTATCTTGAGCCCCTGTGACCTTGACCTTTGACCTAGTGACCCGAAACATGGACAGTGCACAACTAGGCATTGTACTTATCACTTGTGTGAAGTATCATTAAATTCTGACAAGGGTATTGGAGATTTAGCATCCACAAGATTTTACTATCTTGAGCCCCTGTGACCTTGACCTTTGACATAGAGACTCAAAACACAGACCATGCACAACTAAGCATTGTACTTATCACTTGTGTGAAGTATCATTAAATTCTGACCAGAGGTATTGGAGATTTAGTGTCCACAATATTCAAACGAACGGACAGACAAGCTGATGCAAGTATACTCCCCCTTTACACTTTGTGTTTGGGTGGGGGAGGGGCGTGGGGGAGAGGGGTATAAATAGGCAACATTAGAATGAAGTGTAAGAAAAAGTAACAACTGACATATTTATGGGTTTGAACAATTTGAATTTATTTCAATTAATGCCCCTTGTTTGACTTGGTTTGATTCATGTTAATTGCGTGCAAGTAATGCACATAGTTTAGTAACCATGCACTTATGGGAGTTACTTGAAGCTATGCAATAGTGTTTAGGGGTATCAAACAATTAAGTTACCATATATAGATAGCTTTTGACTTCTAGCTCACCTGACAAAATTTAACTGCCAGAATGGCACATTTACTTTCTATTTTTGTAGTAGATAAACTTGTTGAATTTTCCCCAAATAATTGTAAAGTTCCCCATCCTCTTCAACAGTAAAAGTTTTATCAACCTTTTTTTCAAATTTATAATTTTTACATTGATGTTTGTCAGCTTAAATGATTTCTAATGACATTTTTCATAATACATTTGCTTTATTTGAATCAATTCTTCAATATTCTTCCCATTTTCTCCGACAAAAACCTAAAATTAATTAATTGGCTTCCCCAATAGGGCTAAAAATGTCGATGAAACTTGAAAGAGATGTTCCTTGCATGAGGCCCTATCATAGTTGTTCAAATAATTCCATTCCATGTGGTTGTCATGGCAACAGAAAGAATAAACTTTCAATATCTTCAAAAGAACAGGAAGGCCCAGAAGTAAAATACAAACCTGTGGCATTGCCTGGTGAACCTCTACCAAGATTGTTCAAATTATGATCTCCGGGTCATTAAATTGACAACGCCTTAGCGGCCACTTGATTTTACATAGGCTTTAATTGGAAAAACTTAAAAAATCTTCTTCTCTAAAACCACAAAGCCTAGAGCTTACATATTTGGAATGTAGCATTGTCAAGTGGACCTCTAACAAGATTGTTTAAATTATGACCCCCTGACCTTTTCTCAGAAAGGTCAACACAAATGCATTATACAGGGTTCCATTACCTATATCGTCTTGATGTGCTGAACATTTGTGCAAAGTTATTTTAAAATCCTTCAATGCATGACAGAGCTACAGCCTGGACAAGAAAAAATGCAAGGGCGGACGAACGGTGCGTAAGGGACATAATTCTTAGTTATGTACTCTTGTCTGTGGATGGAGGTAATGATAGTTAATAAGAATTGTAAGTTTCAAAGTAATATCTGTAATGGTTTGAAATAAAGTGGGCTGGTATGAAAAACTAAACCAAGATGTACCAATGCCGGCGCAGAGGCGAGTAGGATAGCTCCCCTTTTCTTTGAAAGTTTGAGCTAAAATTCAATCCTTCTTTTCTTGGTTGGTCTCAAGGTACAAGACAATATTTGAGTAGAAAGCACTTCCCATGTCACATACAAATCTGAAATACAGCATCAAAGTATGCCAAACTTAAGAAGTATGAATAATATACTAATGAAAAAGAAACACAGGGTAAACCTTTGTGATCTGAAGGACTGTACTAGACGTTATCTAAAGTAGTATAAAGATTTATCTTTCATGAGTAAATTTCCAAATATTGATCAGTTTATGACCCCTCTGAGCTTCTGTTAGCTGCAAGGTATCAGTTCAATATAATTAGTGGAATGTGCATCTCTTCCTTCTGTTACTATGGAGAATGATAAAGTACAATTTTATTTTCCGAATATCTATTTGTGTAAGATGTCATACACTTAATTTTGACATTTCAAGAAAACAACTTGAAACTAATAAAGTTGTGATGCTTGTACTTTTTGAATCGCCTTCATATAAATGGATTGGATTAAGTATTGTAAGATTCTAAGTTAGATATTACTGAAAGCTAATTCTAAGATTTTTACTGTCACATCATTACGACGTTTGTTACTTACTACTATTACTTCCTACTATGCTGAAATTCAAATTGGTGTATAATTGTGAAATATGTATAGATTAATGGATATAAAAGAGACCTTCACTTACTGGTGACATGATATTTGGCACTACAAAAAAATGCAACACATGAAAACAAATCAAGGCTAATGCCTAGACTGTAAAAAAGGGAACAAGAAGAAAAGAATTGGTACATGACATGAAAGGAGCTGCAAAGAATTTTTTTTTAATTTGTGTTTTGGTAACAGGTATTGTATTGTAATAAGGCATTTAGATCACACTTAATGTCTACACTGAATACCTACTCTGAATTGAAGTGCAACAATTAAACAATTATCCACTGTAGATACCTTCTTTGAATAAATAAAGATACATACATGTTCCCCAGTTCTATGCAACATTGTAGATATATCTTTAATAAATTGTTTCTAATTTGACATCTTAATACTAAAATCTGTTCATCCATAACAATATTTTAGTATTCGCAAGTCTTTGGGAAGTCTAGTGAATGTCTTCAGGTAAATAGTTGGCCCAAAAGGATCAGCTTTGAAGTCAATACAATTTCTTTTTTAGTGATGCAACTTTACACTTTTCAAAATGGATCTTGTTAATTTTGGAATAGGAATATGTAACAAGTTACGTGATTTGGTGCCACCTCATACAATTTTTGATGTTTCTGTTTCTTCAACAAGAATCCTTTAAAATTGGCCTAGTAGCTTTGCTGTAAGTTTTCTGATGTGTAAAATTTTCTCAAAAGATAATCAAGATAAAATCTCTTGTCATTTTTAAATGAAGATTGAGTAAAACTTTGGTGAGCTAGAAAGTGTACGAGCAATTGTCACTAAACAGTACAGAAATACTTATTATCATTTATAGTAGTCTACAGGAAAAAAGCAGTCCCTGACTGACTATGCGCAGAATGAGAAAGTTGGTGTATTCTTAGACTACTAATTTCAGTTTAAATTTACCTTAAATGATCTGATTCACTGTAGTCATCATTTTGTTTGTATGTTATTACACATTACATGAATTCAAGTCTGTCCTGGCAAATATTCTGTGCTATGATGGAAAGAGTCTCTGATGGAGTAGGTTCTTGCCCAGACCAAAAAAGCTTTCAATTTTAAGTTTCAATGCTACCACTTATATTATAGTGGCCAGACTGAACTCTTTTTCGATACAGATAGTTCCATGGTTCAAGCCTTTACCCAAAAATGTTCGAGGCCATTCTGGTATTGAATAACTTTGATATTTTACTGCGCTTGTTTTGTTTTTCTTGACATGTTTTGGACTTTTAGATACCAGTTAAACTATCTATCTAATAAAATACATGAAGAGATTAAAAAGTATAACTTGTCCTATCTGCTCACGATTATACACGAGTCCAGTGAATGGGTGCCTTTCTTGATGTATCTTGACTCATCATACTCCCAAGTCCTTTCTGAAACATGAGGTATGCCGCACATTTCATCTCCTCATGCAGGGCAGACTCTATGACTGAACCACTTTCATAATTCCATTATGCATTAGTGAAATATATGTTGTGTTCAATCATCTAAAATATCTAGATGTATTTTAACATCCAATGCTGACACCTGCTATGAGTAACTATGTGCTATGTGTATGAACATTCTATTCTAGGACAAGAGTAACTTCCTTGTTCAGCTAAATGACTTGAATTTAAATTTCAATAGCACTATTATGAAAATGTCTATGAAGTTCCATGATAAAATTTGCTAGAGTATTAACCAATATTTTCCGTATATAGCAAGAAAATCCACACAGAAGGGCAGAACTAGATGCCACATTGCATAGTACTAAATTTCAACATATATCTTCAAGCAAAGGCTAGAATTCATGACAATTTCTTCGTGAAGTGTTGAAAATTCTTTCAATATCTAGGCCTAACTTTTTTTAGCACTGTCTGGAACATTTTCCAAATCAAAGTTTCATAGCTTGATCAGTTAATCAGATGAACCTATATCATCAGAAACATTTTCTATCATAGTGCAGAATATTTGCCAGAACAGACTGTAATTTATTTAATGTAAAATAATATTCAGACAAATGATGATTACAATGAATCAGATCCTTTAAGGAAAATTAACGATGACATGATATGGCTGGAATATAACAAAATAAATTCAAACCAAAACATCAAGAATTGTACTAGGTGGCACCAAATTGCATAACATTTTACCAATACCTATACCAAAAATAACAACATATCTTTTGAAAAGTGTAAAATTCTGATAACAAAAAAAAAAATGCATTGATTTCAAGACTGAAACTTCTAGGCCAACTTTTTTCGCAAAGACACCACTAGATTTCTCAATGACATCAATAAAATGCCAAATATTGTTATAATATTTAGCTGTCAAATCAAGAAAAATTTACTAGAATATGTCTAAAATGTTGCAAAGAACTAGAGAACATGTATTTTTTTATCTTATAGTTTGTAGTAGCGGCCGTACCTTGTATTTTTTAAAGGGTGAAACTGCCGATACTAAAGGGACAAGTTGAAGAGTCAGATACAGATACAAGGGATTGAAGGTACTAGACCCTTTGAAAAGACCCCTTGGTTCTTTACATGCCTGGTGTATAGCACCTATACACTCAAGACTACCTCTGGGTTTCTAACCAGTTCATCTCGATATGGGTGAAAAATACTGAAAAGCAAGTCTGAAATTTCCAGTGTCAAGGCTAGGATTCGAACTAGGCCTTCAGATTGATAGTCTAAATCGTTAACCACTGTAACACAGAGCAACCCTGAAGTAATGTTACTAACTGTTGCATGAAGCACTTTCATGTACTTTTCATAAAAACGCACCTTTCAATGTATGTTTAAGGGTTATCTAAATGACTCATTACAATACATAACCTGATACCAAAAGATAAACAAAAACATGAATTCTTTGCAGGGCCTTTAATGCCTCACATCAATTCTTTTCTTGTTGTCCTCTTTGTGTACAGTCTAGGGAATCATCTGATTTTTTCAATGTGTCACTTTTTGTTACGCCACATGCAGGTAAAACTGTGTTTTATATCCATTAACCTATACATATTTCACAATAATGCACCAATTTGATTTTCAGTGTTTGATAAGTAGCTAACATCCCTATGTTGTGATAGTAAAAATATTATATTTAGCTATCAGTTACATCTAGCTTAGACTCTAATAACTATCTAATTCAAGACATCTTACATCAATAGACATTCCCAAAATTAAATAATCTTATAATGTTCAAAGGAGTGACTTAAAAGCCCAACCCAACAATTCTGTAAATTGTTGCTTCTTTGTATGGGTTACATTTGAAAGAGTATTGCCAAAAATAAACAGTTGCTAACTGAAACACCTACTAATTGCAATTCTGTTGATGACATAATTCAGGACTTCATTAAATGTTATGACATCATACATCACACACTATGCCAGCAACTACTATTATGACTTTAATCAGTCTTCTCAAATCTGACATACTTTGTGATTGTATCTTAGATTTTCATTTGACATTGCAAAATTGCTTTTTACTTAAAGATTGTCTTGTTCCTTCAGGCAAACCAAGAAAATGTAACTATTAATTTTTTTGATTTATAAGAATGAAGCAAAACAATATGCTGTAATTTGATCTAGTGTTGAAGCCTTTTACTCTACAACAAATTATCTATACCGAGTTTGTTCATAATAAATAGTATTTTGTGATAAAGTTTCTTCAACATGATTAAATGAACAAGAGCTTTAGATGACAGTAAACTCGACTTTTCAAAACACTTTGATAGTAAATTGAAAATATTTATATCATAAAGGCTTTAAACTGTTGAAACTAAATTCATACAAGAGGAAACAGTAATGCAGATATAAAAGAGGCAGCCAAAGATGTTTTTTTATTTAAATAGCTCTCCTCAATGTGATTGGGTATTTTTTCAACACACTTTTAAGAGGTCTATATCTTGGAAATGAAGCGAGAGAAGATGTTTTATAGGAGTTGCATAGAACGTGAGGGGGGTTTGTTCATGATCATTTGAAATATACAGACAATGACAGCATATTAACTTATTATCCCTTTGTTTATGCGCACAGGAAGCAGTTTTAACACTACATTATTTTATTGGCATAGAGGATCTTAATTTACATCACAATAACGTACATTACGTACGGATTACGTTATAAGTAAGTTTTTCATTTAATTTCAAGTTATTACTAATAAACAATCTTTACGGGCTAACAAATTTGTTCAAATCATTTAAATGTAAGAAAATGTTGCGCTGATGCAGTTTTCCATTTATTCATGTACTTGACCTCACATAAGACTCGTAAATGTGAGCTGCATTATAAACATGTCAAACAGGTGTTGCTTTGCAACCGATTTATTAATAGAATGGGTAATAGAATGCAAAATGATTTACGGACAAAATGGATTTCTGTTAACAAAATTATATTTCTCCTTATCTATAAGAACATAAATGATATTCTTTATGAATATAACTTATAGGAATTACATAAATTATACAAAAATATAACACCTTGGGTTATTTTCTATTGAATTTTATACAGATGTAAAGCACTAATTCATGTCTTGACTCTTTGAAAAATCTATTCAGTGTGATTTTCATCTTGTAATTCAATTTTTTTTTTATTGTATGTATGTTAAAAGAAGTTAAGTTTCCAAACATGGTTTTGATTTACCTATCTTTTTGTACAAATCAATGTTCATGCTCCCCGAGGCCTCAAATGTAGAAAAATTATGTGTTTAATTTTAATTTTTGAGGAAGCTGTTCATAGACTTGCGTCCATGGGTCAAATCCTGGTGGTGTTGAAAAAGCCTATGGTCATTTCTTATAATCAAGTCTGATACCTGTCAACACTTTCTTGTCGTTTCAAATGAATCATGATTACTGAGGTATGATTACAAGATAACTAAATAAATTCAGTCAAAAGTTATCTAATCTGACTTTCATCTTCTGCATAGTCCCCACAGAGAGATGTAGCTAAAAGCAAGGCTGATCAGTATGAGGCTTTAGTTTGGACATATCAGTCGAATATTATTTACTGACCAAAGTAAATTTCACTTTGCAGCCATCTATCTATGTTATACATGTAGTCTACACTTTGTTGTTAAATAGTTTCTCTTACAAATAAAATTGGAAAGATGAGCATTTTTCTGACTCCTACCTGGTGACCAAGTCTGCTACAACAGTACTGCATGGTAGAGAGGAACTGATACAATCTTCCAAACCCACAAACATGTCTTTATATTTGCTCAAGAGCTGCATCTACTTCCAAGGCCTCCCCTGCACACAATTATCAAAACATTTAGCTGGACTGGCTGGCTACACAAATGCAAATACCTTAATATTTAACCAATATCTATTATAGAAACAGTACAGGTTGCAATTTTTCATCCTGGATAATATTACTCAGTTATAATGTCACAGGACGAGGAACTAGAAATATAAAATTGTGTCTGATTGCGGCTGTAAGAATCTAGTCAATAATGTCTGTATCAGTTTATAGAAGACAGTTTACTGTGTTATAGAATATGAATAAAATTCTGGAAATAAAAAATCCTTGTTATGACTATGTGAAATAGTTGCTTTCCTAAATGACTTATAAAGGATTGTCTTTAAAGTCTCTGTTAGGCCCATTTAAAAAGGAGTCAATGAGGGAATGAAATTAGGAAATTAAATGGGACTTACCTAGTAAGGTGAAGCTTAGCTAAAATATCGACAGCAATCTCCTTAAGGGCTCACACAATGTCAACTCACACTTGGCACATTACTTCTTATTTTGAACTTCAATTCTGCTGTAGTCTGTGTAGTGTTACATTGAAGGTGTGAACTGTCCTGCAGAGAGAGATAACACTATACTAGATAGTCACAACACTGGTTTAGTACCAAAACGGCCCACTACAAGAATAACCCAGTCCAGCACAGCCAACATTTTAGTAAAGAATGGCCAACTTCTAAATATTATTAAACTAGTGCTAATATTGAGTGTTCAGAGTTTTTGGGGATTCTTGTCAACTTGTATTCGTTTTCGTTCCTCTATTTGTTGCATAACATTAAAGGTCCAATTGATTGACGATTTTCCGTTTTAACATTAAAATATAATTTGTCAGCTTATACAAATTGGTTAACTGTTGATGGTAAATACTGAGTGGTTACCTGTCTGTAAGCCCATAAAGTTTTCAAAATAACAACTGTACAGAAAGTGACGATAATATTTCCGGAAACCCACAAGTGGCAATTTTGGAATCGCTAGCCTGGAGTGATGTCATACCCAGTACAATCATAGACGATAACAGTTACTCTTACAACAGCGAAAGCCATTTTTCATCCAATTATGCATCTTCAAAGAGTGGAGATGAGGATATAAAAATATTACCTGATCAGTTTGAGTCTGTAATGTAGATTGAAGTCTGTACAATGTTATAAATTTATTTGATTAAAGTACAGAAATTCAGCAGGTTATGTCGAGCTTTTTTTACATGCAAATGACACCAACTTCTGTTTCTGTTTGTTTTTATTAAAAGGAAAAGATATATTTCATTCTTAAATGTATAAGAAATGTACTATGTAAATGTATCGAACAATCTAGATCTACGCATACACATGTCTTACAAACTATTCAATTATGGATGATCTTATTTCCATTGACAATTAAAACTTGCCTCTGAAAATGTGAACACAAATGCTCGATCTAATTACAATATCTAAAATGAGGTAGAAATTCAAATTGCTATGCTTGATTTTTCATGAAACATTTTCTTGTGGGTAGTTTTAAGAATTTGATCTATACTTAATTACTAATTATTAATCAAAATAGTTTTCACGATTTTATTGGTTGAAAACAAAAATGTGACCCAAATCTATTTAAAAACTCATTAATAATTAAAATCACGATATCTATCTAAATACGTGTCCAATTTCACTCATAGAAAAACATTTCATCAGAGTACATAAAATTTGTCATCAACAGCCAAAAGAATGTATTTTCTGAACATTTATAGGGTTGCTGGAATTGCTTTTAGCAAGTTGTATACAATTATGTAAGATGACTAAATAATATTTTTATGCAGTCTTGATCATACATTATAAATGTAACTTGAAGTTTAGTGACATTTAATAATGTATATGTATAAATGTGATATAGGCCTATCATTCATTACATATATGGTTCGTTTTTCAGGGGGTAGATGTATAGTGAGTGCAAACTTGGTTTAAGTGAGAAAAATGAGAGCAAACTTTAAAAAATTGAGGAAAACGTGTTTTTTAACAAGGTAATGCCAATTCATACCAGGGAAAGTTGTTTTCTTTACGCTGTGAAAGTACATGAATATGCCTTCAGTCAAGGGTTATATGTTACCTTAACTCAGTTCTTTGTCTCCACCCGCAATGATTCGCAGTTTTGAAGTTGTTAAATGTTGAATCTGGTCAGGTGGAAGCTTTCACGAATAGAAACTGAAAGTGCCCGAGCCATTTATCAAAATTTTCATCCAAACTGATAGATGTTGAGGCCAGAGATTGATTGTTTTACGAGAAAATATATGGGAAATATTTACCTGCACTTCACTGCCAGCACAGATGTTTTCATCCTCCCAATATCTTCGTTTAAACAAATTTTGTAGACAAACTTTATACTTTAATACTTTTTAAAGTCAAACTTGTCACACGCACTTCATCGAGGTAGTTAATGTAAGCGGTAAATACTTACTCTAATATAGGTATATACTGAAACAATAACAAAACATAACAAAACAATGATTCATCCATTTTTAGCTTAAAACTTCACACAAATGCTTGGCATCATACAATTGCCGCTGTGGCTGAGTGGTGAAGGTCACTGACGGATAACCAAGTTACTAAACGTTTAGCGCTGCTAATTGAAACGCTTCCGTGTACACGTGTAAACGTGACACCCCTACTTGGGGATTCTCAAAAAGGCAAGAAGAGCTGATAAAGTGTCTAAGAAGATGACATAACCCTTCAAGCAGACCTTCTGCAAAGTCTAGAGCGAGATCAGTTGCTAATTGAAACTTGATCACAAAATACTATTTATTATGTATATGATAAGTATAGATAATTTATTATATTGTGAAAGCCTTAAACATTTAATCAAATTTCACTGATTTTCATAAACTAAGGTTTATCTTCTTTCATTTCTTGGTTTTCATGAAAAGTTTGTCTGAAGGTACAAGACAATCTATCAGAAGATAGCAACTTGCCAATGTAAGAATGAAAATCTGAAATACAACATCGAAGTATTCAAGAGTTGAAAAAAGCAATGAAAACAAGAAAATTCAGTGAATTTATATCCCCTGTGGAATGAAGCAAATCCAGTGTCTAATTTTTTTCCATTGTTAGAGACTACAAAGTTGTGCCAAACATAATTAAATTCTGAAAAGAAGTTTCACCATCCCATTGAGGCCTCTTCTCTGAGGGGATCATTTTTTTTTCTGCAAGTTACAGTAACAGAGGGCCAAGATGGCCCTATATCCCTCAGCTGTATTTCAATTGCAATAACACAAGTAAGGGGTCATGATTTCAACATAATTCGTAGAGATCCACTACACAATGCTTAGTAACATTTCAAATATCTAAGCTGTGCCTGTTGGCCTTGTGTTTTTTTTTTAAGTTTTCTCTATATAAGCCTATGCAAAATCAAGTGGCAAGGGGCTCATAATTTGAACAATCTTGGTAGAGGTCCACTAGACAATGCTATATCTTAAATATCTAAGCTCTAGGCCTCGTGGTTTCAGAAAAGAAGATTTTAAAAGTTTTTCCTATATAAGCCTATGTTAAACCAAGTGACCCCCTGGGCAGGGTCAATTTTGACCCAGGGGTCATAATTTGAACAATATTGGGAGAGGTTTACTAGACAATACTACATACTAAATATCTAAGCTCAAGGTCTTGTGGTTTCAGAGTAGATTTTTTAAGTTTTTCCTATTTTTACCATAGCAACCAGTTCTGCATAGAATGGAATTCTTTGAACACTTTTGGAAGAGCTTCATGCAAGAAACATCCCTGCATAGATTCATCAACATTGGGCCAGGGGTTTCAGAGAAGATGTCTTTTGAATAAAAATGTTGACGGATGACACGGACAAATCATCCATTACGAGAGCTCACCCTGGCAAAGCTAGGTGAGCTAAGAAGAACTTAATTGTTGTAAGTTAAATCAAATCAGCATTATTGAATTTAGGAAGACAAAAAATCTTAAATTTCAACACCGAAGACTTAAGAAAAGCGCTACACCATTTACACTATTTTTCTTGTTTTTCAATTATAGAGTATGAAGTTGGTTACTTGTGACAAACATAATTAAATTCTGACAACCCTTTTCAAAAATAAAGAAAACAAGAGCTGTCCCTCACAAGTGACGAATGCCCCCGAAAGAGGTGCCTCACAGTCTGTGTCCTCTCCATGTGCTCAATAAATGTGCTATGTAATTTTAAAATCCTTCCATGCATGACAGAGTAATCATGCATACAGTATTCCATTACTTTAAACACTAAGTGTGACCTTGACCTTTGAGGTAGGGACTTGGGTCTTGCACGCGACACATCCGCTTGATGTGCAAGACATTTGTGCCAAGTTATTTTAAAATCCTTCAAAGCATAATAAAGTTATAGTCCGGACACAAATGTATGCATATATACAGGATTCCATTACCTATAAACTCTAAGTGTGACCTTGACCTTTGTGGTAGGGATGTGGGTCTTGCACGCGACACGTCGTCTTGATGTGCTAGACATTTGTGCCATACTATTTTAAAATCCTTCAAGGCATGACAAAGTTACAGTCCGGACACGAATTTGTGCATATATGCATATATAGAGGTATCCATTACCTTCAAACTCTAAGTGTGACCTTGACCTTTGAGCTAGGGACCTGGGTCTTGCACGGGACACCGTCTTGATGTGCTAGACATTTGTGCCAAGTTATTTTAAAATCCTTCAATGCATGACAAAGTTACAGTCCGGACACGAATGTGTGCATATATGCATATATAGAGGAATCCATTACCTTCAAACTCTAAGTATGACCTTGACCTTTGAGCTAGGGACGTGGGTCTTGCACGCGACACGTCGTCTTGATGTGCTAGACATGTGTGCCTAGTTATTTTAAAATCCTTCAATGCATGACAAAGTTACAGTCTGGACACGAATGTGTGCATATATAGAGGATTCCATAACCTTCATACTCCAAGTGTGACCTTCACCTTTGAGGTAGGGATGTGGGTCTTGCACGCGACACGTCGTCTTGATGTGCTAGACATGTGTGCCAAGTTATTTTAAAATCCTTCAATGCATGACAAAGTTACAGTCCGGACACGAATGTGTGCATATATGCATATATAGAGGAATCCATTACCTTCAAACTCTAAGTAGTGTGACCTTGACCTTTGAGCTAGGGACCTGGGTCTTGCACGCGACACGTCGTCTTGATGTGCTAGACATTTGTGCCAAGTTATTTTAAAATCCTTCAATGCATGACAAAGTTACAGTCCAGACACGAATGTGTGCATATATGCATATATAGAGGAATCCATTACCTTCAAACTCTAAGTATGACCTTGACCTTTGAGCTAGGGACGTGGGTCTTGCACGCGACACGTCGTCTTGATGTGCTAGACATGTGTGCCTAGTTATTTTAAAATCCTTCAATGCATGACAAAGTTACAGTCTGGACACGAATGTGTGCATATATAGAGGATTCCATAACCTTCATACTCCAAGTGTGACCTTCACCTTTGAGGTAGGGATGTGGGTCTTGCACGCGACACGTCGTCTTGATGTGCTAGACATGTGTGCCAAGTTATTTTAAAATCCTTCAATGCATGACAAAGTTACAGTCCGGACACGAATTTGTAAGTGGGGGCGAACGGAGGGACGGACAGACGGTCGACGGAGGCGGTCAGACGGACAGACGGTGCAATTTTAATATGCCACCCTTCGGGGGCATAAAAATATAAATATCTGGTGGGTGGGAGTGGGCTATGGGCAGGGAGTGTAGGGGTAACAGCCAGGATATTACAAAGAGGTCACCATTAGATTATTTGAGCACACTTGTAACAATTCAATATTGATCACTGGTTTCAGAGAAATAATTTTTTGTTATTCTACAATTTAAAAGGATATAATTTCTCTGTTTCATGAAATTTACCCTTTAAGTCCTGAGGAAATCAAATGGCTCCAGATGGAAAATATGCCTCTATAAAAGTAACTAGACCTATCACTAAATGTGATTAATACCCCTGACAGACTGCTTTATAAAATGAGGAAGTTCGTAGAAACAGAATACCTTGCAAAAAAAAAAAACTAAAACAGAGATATTATTTTTGGCAATAACTTTGTAATTTGTCAAGATAGAGTTATGGTTCTTGTACACTGCACTTCCTCTCAATGTACTTGACTATTGCATGAAATTATATTGAATTCCAACCAGTAGTTTTTTTAATTATGCTCGGCACAAGGAAAAGTAGCAAAGGGCAATAACTCTGTAATTAGTCAAGATGGAGTTATTGTTCTTTTGCACTGCACTTCTTCTCATTGTGCTTGACCACTGTATGAAGTTGTATTGAATTCCAACCAGTACTTTTCAAGTTATGCTTCGGACAAGGAAAAGTAACAAAGGGCAATAACTCTGTGACGAGTCAAGAAAGAGTTATGGTTCCTGTGCACTGCACTTCCTCTCAATGTACTTGACTATTGCATGAAGTTGTATTGAAATCCAACCAGTAGTTTTCAAGTTATGCTCCGGACAAAGAAAGCAACAAAGGGCAATAACTTGATTTGTAATTAGTCAAGAAAGAGTTATGGTTCCTATGCACTGCACTTCCACTCATTGTGCTTGACCATTGTATGAAATACTAATGAATTCCAACCAGTCATTTTCAAGTTATGCTCTGGACAAGGAAAAGTAACAATGGGCAATAATTCTGTAACTAGTCAAGATGGAGTTTTGGTTCTTGTGCACTGCACTTCCTCTCAATGTACTTGACCTTAGTATGAAGTTGTATTGAATTCAAACTAGTAGTCTTCAAATTATGCTCCGGACAAGGAAAATGCAACAGACCGCCCACCTGACCAACCGACCGACCAACCACCAGATGACTCCTATATACCCCCCTAAATTTCGTTTTGGTGGTATATTAAAGGAACAATACTCTGCAATATATACATTGATTGTGACATCAGCTGGTGGGGATCATTCCCCTCCTTAAATATATTCCCGTCAAGCTTCAATAAAATCAGAGTAACCAGTACCAAGAAATGGCTCCCAGTAGAAAAGTGTGACAAAGGGAAGAACAACACCAAAACAATATCCTTTCTCCCCCTATGGTGATTGATAATAAGAATAATGGTTGCTGGCACAGTGTGTGATGTATGATATTAAAACGTTAAATGATGTCATAAAGTATGTCATCAACATAATTGCAATTAAAAGGTGTTTCATTTAGCTACTGCTCGGGTAATTTTTGGCAAGATTCTTTTGTAACCACACAAAGAAGCAACAATATACAAAATCATTGAGTTGCACTCCCAAGACATTCCTTTTGTTCCTATGGAGATGATGAAGTACAAATGTGAAACGGTAATTTCATTTTTTGAATATTATCAAATTCTGGTGTAAGATGTCTTCACGATTCATTCTGATAAAATTTCAAGAAAAACAACTTGAAAATAAAAAGGTTATGATGTCTCTATCAGAACTTTTGTAACGCCTCTTGTTTGAGTAAATTTTTTTAGATATTTGTTAGATTCTAAGGCAGATATAACTGAAAGTTAATTAGAAGATTTTTTTTATAATCACAACATTACAACCTAGGTACTTATCTCACACTGAAAATCAAATTGGTGCAAAATTGTGAAATATGTAAAAGTTAATGGATAAAAAACCCAAAACCTTTACCTGCAAGTGACATGGTATGTGGCAACAAGAGGGCCAAGATGGCCCTATATCGATCACAGGTACAAGTCCACTTGCCTGGTGGAAGATCACTAGACAATGTCATATACCAAATAGGTTTTCCTATATACATCTTTGTAAAACATATGACTCCCCCCCTCAGGGAAAGGCCAATTTTGACCCCAGTGGCATGATTTGAACAAGCTTTAAAGAGGTCTACTAGGCAATGCTACATGCCAAATATCTAAGCTCTAGGCCTTGTGGTTTCAGAGAAGAAGATTTTTAAAGTTTTTCCTATATAAGCCTATGCAAAACTAAGTGACCACCCGTGCGGGGTCAATTTTGATCCGGGGGTCATAATTTGAACAATCTTGGTAGAGGTCCACTAGACAATGCTACATGCTAAATATCTAAGCTCTAGGCCCTGTGGTTTCAGAGAAGAAGATTTTTAAAGTTTTTCCTATATAAGCCTATGCAAAACTAAGTGACCACCAGCAATTTTGATCAGGGGGTCATAATTTGAACAATCTTGGTAGAGGTCCACTAGACAATTCTGCATGCCAAATATTTTAGCTCTAGGCCTTGTGGTTTCAGAGAAGAAGTTTTTCCTATTTGTTGCCATAGCAACCAGAGTTCTGCATGGAATGGAATTCTTTGAACAACTTTGATAGAGCTTCATGCAAGCTACATCCATGCAAAGTTTCATCAACATTGGCACAGTGGTTTTAGAGATGTCGTTTGAAGGAAATGGTGGATGGATGGAAGCCGGATGGAATGCGTTCCTAATAGCCCACTCTGCTTACAAAAAAGGTAACGCATGGAAACAAATCAAGGCAATTCCCTTAATTGGAGGCATCAGAGGCACCACGAAAAAATTCAGTTTTTGTTTTCTTTTTTATATCTGGTAATGCTTTTTTAAAAAGGCATTTACATTACCCTTATATCTATACCCAAGTGTGCTTTAGTATAACAGGAGGGCCAAGATGGCTCTATATTGCTCACCCGATTACCATTGGCTATAAAACGACATAGCCAATAGCATAAATGGTCAATTTTAACTGGTAGGTCATAATTTGAACACTCTGTAAAGGTCTACTACTGTGGTTTTCCCTATAATCAAGTGAAAAGCACATGAAAATGCTAGATGCCAATGGCTAAATTACTTATCTAGCATATATTATAACCTTCCTTTGATAGAGATACATACTTTACTCCAGTTCTTTGCAAAATTGTAGATGTATTTTTAATAAAATGTTTCTGATTTGAACAGCTAAATAAAAAAAAAAATTGTTTTTGGGTGTGTCTTTGGGTAGCCTATAGGTGTCTTTCGTTAAATAGTTGGTCCAGAAGGATCCTTTTTAAAGTCAGTATGATTTCTTTTTTTAAGGTTTGAACAGACTTCCTCACGATTGGGTGCCTGTATTCCAATAAGGGTCAAAGATCAATGCAAACATTCTGACCGATTTTCATGATTTGTTAGGGTGTTAAAAAATTGTCCTTTAAAATTGACCAGTAGTATTGATGCTTATATGCTAATGATTTGCAGTTTCAAATTTGCTCAAAAGAATAAAAAAATCAGTGAGCTATTAAAAATGTATATGAGCAAACAGTCATAAAACAGTGCAGAAATATTAATTTTCGTTTATTGAAGTCTACCAGCTTCACTTAGCACAGAGTAAACTGTTAGTGTATTCTTTAAGTGTTATCTTCAATTTTCCTGAAATTTTGTTCACTGTAATCATCACTATGGTAGTTCTTTTTTTTTTTTACACATTACACAATTTCCAATGTGTCTTGGCAAATATTTTGTGCTGTGATAGAAAATATTTCAGATGGAAAGGATCTGGCCCAGCCCAGAAATGCTTAGTAGGAAGTTAGTTTCAATTCTACCACTTCAATATTTTTGGCCAGACTAAAAATTATTCCATGCAGATAGTTCCATTGGTTCAAGCTTATACAAAAATGTTCAGGGCTTTGCTGGAATTTGATACCTTTGATTTTTTTCTGTAAGTTTTTTAATTTTGAATATATATAGCTAACCTTTGTTATTTTTTTAACTTGAAAACATATAGCTAACCTATCTATTTAATCAAATGTAGATACTTGAAAGTACTCAAATTGTCCTATCTTCTCCCAAATTATACACGAGTCCAGTAATAGTTTCTTTTTGTTTGATGTCTCTGGACCCATCATACTCCCAAAGTCCTTTCTGGATCATGAGGTATGCCGCACATTTCATAACCTCATGCAGGACAGACTCATTGATTGAACCACTTTCAGAACGCCATATGCATTAGTGAAATATATGTGGTGTGCAATCATCTAAAATATCTAGATGTATTTTAACATCTAATGCTGACACCTGCCATGAGTAACTATGTGCTATGTGTATGTAGGTTCAATTTTAGGACAAGAGTAACTTCATTGTTCAACTAAACGACTATATTAAGATGTAAAGGGCACTGTTCATATGCAAATATCTATTCAATTCCACAACAAATTTGCGTGGCATATTAAGCTATATTTTCTGTATCTCCACACAGAAGCACAGAACTAAAGATAACATTCCGGAGTACTAAATTCCAACATAGTCCAGAAAATCTTCAAAGGATAGATGTCATGACTATTTCTTTCTCATATTTTATCACAGCCTGGTATATTTTATGGAGTAGCCTGGGAGCTGTTGAAAATTCTTTCAATCACTAGGTCTGAACTATGTCAAGCACTGTCCAGAACATTTTCAAGTAGAAATCTGTTATTTTTTTTATAGTTTGATCAATGATTTGATCAAATGACTGACAATCATAATGAATCTGATTCATCCAGGAAAAATGAAGATAGCAAGTGATAGAAGATAATAACTTTATTGGCGCTGCCCTTAGTTTAAACAATATTTTATCAATACAAATATTTTTACAAAATATGAACATAATTGGTACATGCAGGATAGAGTAGAAAGCTAATACCTTTTTTATAAACTCTCTCCTTGAGGGCAGGGCCTTATATGGAATGCATTTTGCTGGAAGTTCATGGTAGGAGCAGTCATAAATGCTGAATCATTTCTTATTTTTTAAAAAATGATTATTTCTTAAAAAGATCTTTTTACAAAATAAAAACATACCAAAAAATAACAATCTGTTGTCCTAAAAGTTTAAAATTACATTGACAAAAACAAATTGCATTGACTTCATTTTTTTTTCTTGGGCACAAGGTTACTAGAGACATCTATTGATTACCTTAAAGTATTTCACCTTGTCAAAAATTTGATATCAGTGATTATTTTTATGATAGAACAAATGTTTTAATATTTAGAAATGTTAAGCTCAGAAACGACATACATATCTATAATTTAGTCAAAGAAATGGAGAACAAATATGTATCTTTATCAATAGTATAGGTATTTTCTTGACAGATTAGTCAAAATAACCATGGTGAAGACATCTAGCATTCACAATATTCATAAACAAGAGGGCCAAGATGGCCCCATATCGCTCACCTTTGTACAAGTCCACTTGCTTGGTGGAAGATCACTAGATAATGTTATATACCAAATAGGTTTTCCTATATATGTCTATGTATGATCCGGGGGTCATAATTTGAACAATCTTGGTAGAGGTCTACTAGCAAATGCTACATGCCAACTATCTAAGCTCTAGGCTCTGTGGTTTTAGAGTAGAAGATTTTTAAAGTTTTTCCTATATAAGCCTTTGCAAAACCGAACACCGTCGGGACCTGCAGAAAGTTCTTTGGAATTTCCGTTTTGGACGACTGGGGGTGATTAGACTGAAAAGTTGAGAGAAACAAAGGTCCATTGGTAGAGAAGTCCAGTTTAAGCATACAATATTGACATGCCAAAAAACTTAAGCTCACAAATAGGTTTTCTGTTTCAGCGAAAAAGAATTTTGACTATAAGTTGTCCTAATTTATATCAAATGCAATCATAAAAGTTATGCATGTAATTGAATTCTTTGAAATAAATTTGGTCAAGTTTCACTAACCTTTCAAGGATAAAGTCCCTGCATCAGTTTGTGATATCGAAACAAGGACCATAGTTGGTCAAATTTTATGAATAAATCATCTTTTTATTTAATCAAATTATAATATGGTGTTGAAGAGTAAACAATCAAAAAAGCTTATCCTGGCCAGGTCGATATCATTATCAAAATTACAGTCTAGGTTATATTTAATCCTTTGATTGACAGGGTGATTCTAAATGTCTTATTCCAATACATTACCCTGATTCCAAACAATGCAAACAATTTCCAGTGTGTATTCTTTCCTGCAAACATTTCTTAGATACAGTAAATCTAAGAAATCACCATTTAATTTGTAAGTTCCATGTAGTTTTAGCTAGAATTTTGGTTGGCAACAGCAGGTTAAGTGCTCTTTTGGAGTATCCGGTATTTAACGTTATCGGAAAGTATTTCACTGTATAAGTTTGCAACAATTTGATTATCCACGTGATTGTTTTTGACCCAGGGGAAAAAATCTTAACAATCTTAGAGGTCCACTAGACAATCATATCTTGCCAAATAATTAAGCTCAAGGCCCAGGGTCGTTCAGGGTTTTAAAGGTTTCCAATTATAGGAGCAGTCAACATGAATGATTTTTAGCAATTTTTAGAGCTGTGTAAGAACATTCCTTGAATAGTTTTGTCAAAATTGGCCTAATGGTTTCAGAGGAGACGTCATTTACAACAAGTTGATAGTCAACGGAAAATGGATAATATCATTAGCTTATGTTCTTCATCATTTCTATGGTAACAATAGGAATGCTTTGAGGGCCCACCCAAGGATTTTGTATATTGTTGCTTCTTTGTGTAGTAAACCTGAAAAGAATCTCACCAAAAAATAACCCACCAGTAGCTAAATGAAACACCTACTAAATGCAAATATGTTGATGAAATAATTTATGATATCATTTAATGTTTTGATATCATACATCACACACTGTGCCAGCAACCATTATTCTAATTATCCATCACCATAGAGCGAGAAGGATATTGTTTTGGTGTTGTTCTTCCCTTTGTCACACTTTTCTGCTGGGAGCCATATCTTGGCACTGTTTATTCTGATTTTATTGAAGCTTAATGTATATTTTGGGAGGGGAATGATCCCAACCAAATGCTGTCACAAGTCATGTATTTATAGCAGAATTATGTTCCTTTTCTAGAGGCATAATTCTATCTGGAGCCATTTAATTTCCTCAGGTCTTAACATGTCAATTTCATGAAACATGAAAATTAAATCCAAGTGGAATTATGCGTATTTTTTTCAAGTAAAAATCCAGCTATAATAAAAGTGTGTAAAAAAGGGTAGAGGAAATAATAGCTTTTAACCCAATACACCAAACTTCCTGCTACTAGTACTAAATAATAACTTATCAAATATTACTTTTCCTATTTTGATTGAGGCAGTCCTTTAAAATAAAACTGAATGGAGAACTTGCTTCCCTTCCATTGCTGAAATCTCTACCAACAACAACACAAGGGAGATCACTGCAAAGAAAAAAAAATTATTTCATTAGACCAATTTTTTTTATTTTGAAAGCTCCCACTTCAAATACTAATGTGGCATTATCATTAATTTAACACATTTAAATGCACAGTAACTGAAAATTGCTGCTATAAAACTGCCACCAAAAATACACTATGTGCAGTAAGATGCGCATAATGTCACTTTAAAACATTCCCATTGATAGAGCAAGTGATTTATGTAAAAAAAATGTCTTCAACTTTTAATCTTATTTTAATTATTATTTTCAGTTCTTACTTTGATGTTGTTTTTTAGATTTTCATTCTGACATGGCCGTTTTGCTATCTACTCATAGATTGTCTTGTACCTTCAGACAACTTTTATGAAAATCAAGAAAAGAAAGAGGATAAACTTTAATGAAAACCATAGTAAGAACTCATGTGTCCATTTCAGACCTTTAGTTTCAGAGTGTGATCTTGACCTTTCAGCTACAGACCTTGGTCTTGCACATTGCTGTCACATTGTGGTGAACTTCATCAATGCATGAGGAAGTTACAGCTGGAAACCTAATTCTCACAGATGGAAGCACTCACATACCTTGAACTGCCAAAGTGACAATTATGTTGAAACAGTGTCAGCAGGGTTGGCAAATGTTTACTATTTTCACACAAAAAAAACCTACTAACTTTCTATAAGGAACGTTGTGCATTTTTTCTTTTTGGATGTGTGAAAGAGGCAATTAACGAAAGTGTCCCTTGTGACAGGCAACTGGAATTCTTTGAATAGTCCAAAGGAGTACTTGTATCTTCAAAAATGTCTCTGTTTACCTGAAATAAATTGAAACAAAAACACCTTAGTGGGCAGCTTTATTTGCAAACCAATGAAAAAGGGACTTTTGCATGTACATTCCTTTTCATTTGAAAGCAAATAAAGCTGCCCACTAGGTATTCATTATGTACTTGATTAAAATTTCAACTGGCAAAAGCCTTAAACATGCAAGAGAGTAGTACAGTGTAGAGGAGGGGATGTTAAGACTTTACCATTTGTATTAAGCAAGTCAAATATTTAAATATACCAAAATATTCAACAAAATTAAGCATGAAAACCATCCAGTGTTAAGACCTTGTTATTGACTGCATATAATACTTACAGGAAAGAAAAAAACACATAAATTGAAATGCAATACAGACAACTACAGACATGACTGTTCTAGGTACTCTTTACATGAATTGCCTGATTTTGAACTCTCCAAATTACATATCCTATGGATTTGTCTTGTGTATGCATATTTCCTTTCTAGCATTATCATATTCTTCCTTTAACAAAATACTTTGTTAACTGATTGGCATAAATAGTTTTTAGGTCAGTCCTTTAAATGAAACAAACTTACTCACAACTTAAAAGAAGTCTGATAAAAATAATATGATGATTTAACTTAACAGAACGTTTTGTCTTGAAAATTTCATTAAAAATGGTTGGCCGAAACAGTCCTTTAGTTCATACTACTGCCTTATGAGAAGCTTTTGTTAAAAATGATTGGCCTGAACTGTCCTTACAGGTGTATTCAAATGGCATTAATGCTTTTATTTTTGAAGCTTTCTGAAGCTACAATTACAATAATCTTCTTGTCGTATGACTATTATATATAATCTCAAGCACTTGCTTTCTCTCTACATCAGCTCTGGGCACTGGACTATACCTATACTGGACAACCTACTGGTAACATTGTATATCTCAGTTTAAGACCAGCTAACAAGATACTTAATTTGTGCCTAACCTAGGAAGCCTGCTTGGCATTGCCAGTTTGAAGACAGACTTACCATAAAGCACATTCAGAGGGATTATTCACGGGTAGACAGAAAAAAATTACGAAAGCAAGTATTGAGAATACAGACCTACAAATACGTCAACATTTTAGCAAAAAGACAAGGTCAAAAGACCAAAAACTAAAACTGTTATACAGATGATAACTGACCTAAAAACCATCAAATGATCTTTGTGCATACACTTTATATGATGCTAACCACTAGCTATCTTTCTCTAAGGCAATCAACTTGTGCCTAACCCTGAAAGTATGCTAGTTCCAGACGTTATCACATTTGTACAAAAATATAGTCATAAATGAAATCTTAACAAATTCAAATTGTGTTACTAATAAAAGATGTCAGAAGATGAATAAACTGTTCAATGATAGGTAACCTAAGGCCAATTAAGGCTCATGTACAGAAGGACCATTACTGTTTACATTGTATGTACCTTAAAATGAACCTAACACCCAGTCAGAAGTTACATTTGTCAAAAATGAGTAGCCTGAACAGTCCTTAAAATTAACCTACTAGAAGTTTTTTGTCAAAAATGAGTTGCCTGATCAATCCTTAAAATGAACCTATTACCCTATGAGAAGTTTTTGTCAAAAATGAGTTGCCTGATCAATCCTTAAAATGAACCTACTACCCTATGAGAAGTTTTTGTAAAAATGAGTTGCTTGATGAAGACTAAGTTAAGCTACTCCCTATGAGAACCTTGTCAATGGTATAAGACTGTTACACTTGAAACCTTCACTTTGTAACACTTTTACTCCTACTACACCTATCAAGGCATTTGCTACTAGCAATTAGACTTTGACTTCACATTGTCTTGACATGTTTTTCATAACAATAAACTTAGTCCAACATTAAATGGTCCACTTTAAAAAGTAGTGTTCCTTAACAAGAAAGTGGATGAGTAATTATATAAAGAACTTTTGTCACAAATAAAAAGGAATCACAATTATAGTCCCACTTACTAAAATGTGTAGTTGTAGTTTTTTTAACATAAGTAAAAAAAAATGTGGATGGAGTAATGGAGTAAAGGCTGGGCTTGGCTGGGCTGGGCTGGGCTTGGCTAGGCTAGGCAAGGTGAGGCTGGGTAAGGCAAGAAGAGACTGGGCTGTGCTGGGTAGGGTGAGGTTGGGTAGAGGCTAGGTAAGGCTAAGCTAAGTGAGATTGGGCAAGTCGATGTGAGGCAAGGCTTTGCTGGGCTGGCTAGGGTGAGTGGGCTAGGGTAGGCGTGGCTAAGCAGGTGAGGTTGGGCTGTGCTGGCTAGGGTGAGGCTGGACTGAGGTGAATTGAAGCTGGATTGAGGCTAGGCTGGGTTGAGGCTGGAGAGGGACTGGGCTGTGCTGGCTAAGGTGAGGCTGGATAGAGGTTGGGTAAGGTTAGGCGAGGCTAGGTTTGGCTAAGCAAGGCGAGATTGGGTGAGAGGATGTGAAGCGAGCTGGGCCTGGCTGGGCTTGGCTAGACAGGTTGTGGCGGGGCATTGCTTGGCATGGCTGGGCAAAGGAAGGTGAGGCTGGGCTGCTGGCTAGGGTGAGGCTGAGGTGAGGCTGAATTGAGGCTAAGCTGGGCTGGGCAAGGCAAGGTGAGGCTGGAGGGCAAGGTGATGGCTAGGGCTGTGCCTGGCTAGGGTGAGCCTAGGAGGTTAGGCTAGGCTAGGCTAGGCTAGGGGAGATAGGCAAGGCGGGATGTGTGGCTAGGCTGGGCTGGCTAGGGTGGCTAGGCTGGGCTTGGTTAGGCAGGGTGTGGCGGGGCATTGCTTGGCATGGCTGGGCAAGTTGAGGCTGAGCTGGGCTGGGCGAATAAAGGTGAGGCTGGGTTGCGCTGGCAAGGGTGAGGTTTGGGTGAGGCTGGATTGAGGCTAGGCTGGGGAGGGGCTGGGCTGGGGTAGGTGAGGCAAGGTGAAGCTGGGTAAGGCAAGGTGAGGCTGGGCTGTGTTGGCTAGGATTTAGCATAGTAGAGGTTAGGTTAGGTTAGATTAGGTTAGGTAAGGTTAGGCTAGGCGAGATTGGGTGGGGGGTTTAAGGAGAGGCTGGGGTGAGGCTAGACTAGGCTAAGCGAGGCTGGACAGGTGAGGTGAGGCTGGGCTGTACTGGGCTGGCTAGGGTGAGTTGGCTAGGCTGGGCTTGGCTAGGCAGGGCATCGTGGGGCATTTTGGTCATTGCTGGGCATGGCTGGGCAAGGCAAGGCAAAGCTGGGCTCTGTAAAGTAAGATCAGGTAAGATTGTGCTGGCTAGGTTGAGGCTTGGTTGAGGCTAAGCTGTGTTGAGGCTGGGGAGGGGCTGGGCTGGGCTAGGTGAGGGGGAGGTGAAGCTGGGCAAGGCAAGGTGAGGCTGGGCTGTGTTGGCTAGGATTTAGCATAGTAGAAGTTACGTTAGGTTAGGTAAGGTTACGCTAGGCTAGGCTAGGTGAGACTGGATCGGGGATTTGAGGAGAGGCTGGGCTGTGCTGGGCTAGACTAGGCTAAGTGAGGCTGGGCAGGTGAGTCGAGGCTGGGCTGGGCTTTTCTTAGCTGGCTAGGGTGAGTCGAGGCTGGGCTGGGCTGTACTTGGCTGGCTAGGGTGAGTTGGCTAGGCTGGGCTTGGCTAGGCAGGGCATTGCTGGGCATGGTGAGGCTGGACTCAGCTAAGTCAGATGAGGACATGAGGTAAGGTTGTGCTGGCTAGGGTGAGGCTTGGGTGAGGCTGGATTGAGGCTAGGCTGTGTTGAGGCTGGGGAGGGACTGGGCTGGGCGAGGCAAGGTGAGGCTGGGCAAGGCAAGGTGAGGCTGGGCTGTGCTGGCTAGGGTGAGGCTGGGTAGAGGTTAGGTAAGGTTGGATAAGGTTAGGCTAGGCTAGGCTAGGCTGGGGTGGGGTGAGGCTTGATTGAGGCTAGGATGGGTTGAGGCTAGGCTAGGCCATTGTCAAATTAACTACAACTACACATTACCTGCAACTGTCCTCTGTGACTGCAATGATGTCAAGACGATCAAGACCCTGGTTGATTGCAAGAAAACTATTCACTAAAGACCACCCTGTACACTGGTAAGTAATTACTGGAAAATATCCCTGTTTTGTTTCACCTGAAAATAGAAATAAAAGAAATATAATTCAGAGAACTGATGTGAGACTTGTTTGCATGATGTAAATAAAAGTTGCCAAAATCTGCAAATGCTTATAAAAAATGTTTGCTTCAGTAGAGCTGTGATCTTTAGAAGAGTTTATGCATTTGATTTTATTAAATGTGTACATAAAGGCATAAATAAAAGCTTCAGAAAATGATGTAAACATGAGCTGTCAGTAGGACTTTTTTAATGCTTGCCAATAAAGCAAAAGTTTGGTAGTAAAAGGCAAAACAAGGACCTGTATAACAAGAGCTGTCCATAAGACAGCAAGCTCGACTATTGTGGACTATTGCTAATAAAATGGGGTTTTAGTCAGTCATAATAACAAAACAAAATTGTGCTAATTGTCTAATATAAACTAGGAATTAAGGTCATAAAATAAGAAACTTGTCCCTCACAAGAAATTTGTAAATGTACATTGCATTCAAAGGGTGCCTTACAGTCTGGGTCCTCTGCATGTGCCAATGAGGGAGGAAGGGGGATATTTCAAATAAATACATGACCTGGCATAGTAATCATGAATACAGATTTTGTAACTTTTCAAACACTGAGTATGAACTAGACCTTAAAAAGCATGACCTGGGTCTTGCTGCATAATTATTCTATGACATTTCAAAAGCAAGCCATTTAGTATTTCCATATTAGTCTGGTAAAAACCTGTGACAAACATAATAAAGTTAAACCGACCAAGGGCATATAACCGGATGTCAAATATCAAAAACATTGGTGAGGATGTTAACATTAAAGATACGATTTGGACGTTTCAAGTCAACCGTCGTCTTGATAGTATTCAAAATATTTTACTTTAAAAAATCCTTAAAGGACTAAAAATTCCAAGTTAAAAAGGGGCATAAATCTAACAAAAATGCAAATACAGAGTTATGGAGATTGCTTTCCTCTGGTGAAGATGTTGATGGTAGGGACAAATAAATTGAGTCTTCAAGTCAACATATCGTCTTCGAAAATATTCAAAATATTTTAAATTATAAAATCCTTTACAAAAAATTACAAGTTCGGACAAAAAGGGCAAACATCTGGTCAAAAACTTCAAAACAGAGTTATGGGGACCTTGTTTCCTTTGGGGTAAGGATGTTGATGTTAGACATATAATTTGAGTTTGAAGTGCAAAACATTTGATCCAAGTTATTCTAAGATATTTGACTTTATAAAAAACTTACAGTCCAACGCAGAAGTGGGCACCGGGCAAGTGCAATAGCCTGCTTAATCTTGGATTAGTCGGGCTAAAAAAGTGGGCGAAAGCTAGCAAGATATATTTAATTTATTAAGTAAATTATTTTTTATACAAATTGATCTGACTATTGATAAGTTCTTGATATAACTACCATAAAAGTTTACTGAGAAATTGCATGTAAACCAGAAAGAAATAATACCAACATATGTAGGTCTAAAAGGGAGCCTCAAGTTTGCCGTGAAATTAATCAAGTAGTTACCCAAAAATCAAACAGGAAGATGTCAATTTAAGCTTTTATACAACAATAACAACAAAAGCTTGAAGGAAAAAACATTACAAAATTGAAAGTTTATAAATTACAGAAGAACTTTTTTCATTTCAACTTTTTACTAGCAAATTGGCACCTTTTTTTCACTTTTACTTGTAATAAAATTTTGTTAAAAAACAACAAACATTTGATACATTCTTAATATTGGCATACTATTGTTCATTATTGTATATTATATAATATAAACTTATTCGTAACATTACATGTTTATTTTGATTTTCCCTAGTGTGGTTCCATATGTTAGTGTAACAAAATACTTGCACATACTTTAGGTAGTAAAAATCTGGTCTTTTCCACGTAAACAATCGTCTTGCTCAGGGTTTGTCTTGTGCAAAAACTGTTAATTTATTTCCTTCAAAGCCTGACAGAGTTGTAGTACGGCTTACATGTATTTAAATAAATTCGATTACCTTCAAACTCTAAGTGGGACCTTAACCTTAAAAAAAGAAAGGAAATGGGCTTGGAAAAGACAATAGTTGTCTTGATAGTGCCTAGCAAAACTTTAGGCCAAGTTATTTTAAAAGTCAAACGGCTTAATGCACTGAAACAAGAGTTACAGTCTGACCTGAATGTGTGACACCTAAAGACATGATTACAAAGTTTCCTGTCAAAATCACAAATGGTTACCTGATGACCTTTGAGGTAAAGACTTTGGCCATTTTCAAGCAAACAAGTTGCCTTGATTTGTACTAGACATTTATACCAGAGTTATTTTAAAATCGTTTCACCCTAATGACATGACAGAAAGTTACAAGTCATCTGTGGTTACTGAGATATGTGCATGTATAGTGGATTCCATGCAACCTTCAAACTCCAAGAAGTAACCTTGACCTATGAGCTAGGAAATGGGTCTTAGCGCGACATATTGTCTTGAATAGTCGAGCTAAAAATCTGGGCCAAAGTTCCAATTTAAAAATGTATTAAGTAAAGCATGACAAAATTGAGTTTGACATCTGAATACTTCGCAAAGTTTGAAATTACTGTAAACCTAGAAATTATTTAGCTTTTTAAATAATGCCACCTTTGGGGGCACAACCGATCTAATACTGAGTTAAGTAGTAGCAAAACATCACTTTAGTAATAAAATAAGTTAAATAAAAGGTTTCAAAAAGGAGAACATTTTGTCACCACACAATTAGTTTTTGATGATTTAATTGAGTTTACTGTAATACAAAATCCTAGACCATCAACTTATAGTTGACTTTGATTTTCGTAGAGAGATCAAGTGATCAACTTGACCGTGATTCAGGATGAAAATGGGTATTGTAAGTACAAACAGTTTATGTTAAACATTTGGGCCAAGTATGGCCCTAAAATCCTACAACATGGTACAAAGACCAGTTGCCTGGTGGAAGATCACTAGACAATGTTCCATATACCTCAAATAGGTGTGCCCACTGACCTTTGTAAAATATGGAATGGGCTTACCGGCCACCCCCTTCCCTCCGAAGGGTTAGACATTTCAAATGATTTGGGCAAAGTTATTTTAACAAACTTTCAAGAAAAGAGTCTACTAGCCCAGCACAAATTTGTAAGCTATAGGCCTTGTGGTTTCAGAGAAGAAGGATTTTTAAAGTTTTTCGTTTTAATATGCCACCTTTGGGGCATAAAAAGCTAATACTGAGTTAAGGAAACATTTCTTTAGTAATAAAATAGTTAAATAATAGGAAAGGGCCAACAGACAATGCCACATGCCAAATATTGATGACTTTAATTGACTACTGGTTTCGGAAGAAGATTTTAGAGTTTTTCCTTTATCAGCCTAACGTGAACTCTTGAAATGACACAGTGATCAACGGCTGTGATTCAGGATGAAAATGTATTGTAAATACAAACAGTGTTTTTAAACAAGAGGGCCAAGATGGCCAAATATCTATAAGCTTCTAGCCACTTGCCTGGTGGAAGTCACTAGATAAGTTATATATTTAAATGTTTTTCCTATATATGTATAAGCCTTTGTAAAATAAATGAACCCCCCCCCCACCGGGAAAGGCCAATATTGACCCCAGGGGCATAATTTGAACAAACTTTGAAGAGGTCTAAAGTAACTAGCCAAATTGCTACATGCCAAATATCTAAGCCATAGGCCTTGTGGTTTCAGAGAAGAAGATTTTTAAAGTTTTTCCTATATTAGCCTATGTAAAACCAAGTGACCTCCATGCAGGGTCAATTTTGATCCCAGGGGTCATAATTTGTACAATCTTGGTAGGGTTCACTAGCTAGACAATGCTAGATGCCAAATATTTATAAGCTCTCTGGTTTCAGGGGGAAATTTTAAAGTCTTTCCTATCATGTATAAGCCTTGCAAAATAAGGACCTGTTTAGGCCTAGTGGTTTCAGAGAAGAAGATTTTTAAAGTTTTTCCTATATAAGCCTATGCAAAACTAAGAGACCACCTGTGCGGGGTCAATTTTGATCCGGGGGTCATAATTTGAACAATCTTGGTAGAGGTCCACTAGACAATGCTACATGCCAAATATCTAAGCTCTAGGCATTGTGGTTTCAGAGAAGAAGTTTTTCCTATTTGTTGCCATAGCAACCAGAGTTCTACATGGAATACAATTCTTTGAACAACTTTGATAGAACTTCATGCAAGGTACATCCCTGCATCGTTTCATCAACATTGGCCCATTGGTTTCAGAGGAGATGTCGTTAGAAGGAAATGGTGGACGGACGGACGGACGCCGGACGGAATGCGATCCTTATAGCTCACTCTGGCACTTTGTGCCAGGTGAGCCAAAAAAGCAAAACTGTAAATGTGTATTTTATTGATAGTGAATTATATTCAAGGGAACCAAAATAAGGATAAGGGGAAAAAAACGATTCAAACTAGGGAAAACAAATATAAAGGGCCTAAGAAACATTTATATGTTTATATGGCATAAGCCATATCTGGCCTCTAAGACTATGTGAACTATGTGAGAAACTTTTCATGCAAGTCCATAAGGCAATGTTATATGCCAAATATCTAAGCTAATAACAATAATGACTTTTACAATAAGAATAATGAATCATTGAAAAACAGTAACAAACATTGAAAATCATACTCTATTGCTGACATTAAGTTCATATTTTTAAATGAAGCACATATTTACCTTTGGTCCACATTTGGGTCTTCAGCTCCAACAGGTAAATCAGTGGTTTTCTAAAATCTTCTTTCACACTCTATGTTTGTATAAAGAATGATTTTTTTTCCAATTCAGTGTTCAGGTGTTCACTCTTTTTGTCACTTTTAAAGATAACTGTTACTAGAGAATATATCTCACTTCACCCTGATCAGAGACCAAGCAAGTCTAAATCCTTTAATATCATCATTATTCTATTCAATCCATATAATAGCTTGTACTGTAATCATCACATTTACCCCTGGGCAATCATACATAATCCGTTTTGCTGTCTGAAATCTGTACACTTGCATACATTGGGTATTTCACACATTGCTGAAAAGATAAACTGAACACAAAACATGCACTTGCAAAACCTATTAATAACAAATTCTACGGGGGGGCCATCATATTAGCCTAAACAAATTCAGAACTAGTTGCTGTGTACTGTACTTTGTTGTTAACTTATATATTAGTAATACGTACAGACAGATAAGAACGTCGTATATTGTTTTAATTAAATGCAAGAGGGCCATTGACCCTATATTGCTCACCTGAGTCAACAGAGAACATCTGCAACCTATGATTATAAGTTTATAACTGCATAACTTGTGTAGCATATACAGATCTAACTCTGTGCAAAACTGTCTATACATATTCTAAAACACAAATATATTTCAAGATTTAGATTTTATATAATATAAAAACATATTACATTACAGAGAAATCAGCCCCAACCCCATTAGGGTCTAAATATTCAAGGCATCGTTTTATGTGCAAATTTGATACAGGCCCCTGAGATGATAATTTAGTCCAATAAAATTAAATCTGACCACTAGTTTAAGAGAAGATGATCTTTTAATTTTCTATAAAGATTATATAGAGAAAACAGCCCTACACCATTTGGTGCCTCATTTTTTCAAGGGATCCACTTCATATAAGCAATTTTGATAGGGAATCTTAAAGTGATCATATTTGGTATATAAAATTCAATTCTGACCTGTAGTTTCAGAGAAGAAGATTTTTAAAGTTTATACTGAGATTATTGTAGAGTAAACAATTCCACCCCATTCTTTTTAATCAACTTCATTTTAGCAATTTTGGTAGAAAGTCATTAGGTGATAATTTGTGCCAAACTATTAAAATTCTTATCTTTAGCTTCAGAGAATTTCTTCAGAATTTTTCCTTCTGCATTGATCAGATTTTTTTTACTACTTTTGTTAAAGGTTCATCCAAGGAATATTGCTGCCATGTTTCCCGGAATCATATTCACAAGAGGCTCTCATTTTATCAAGAAAGATGGCTCACTGACAGAAATGACCTTTATTTGTACCAAAAACATTTCCTAACTTTGATTTTTAAATTATAAAGTACATATTAGAAACATAGACCAGCAAAGAAAGGCTTTTAAGCAAATATCTTTCTTGAAAAAACAATTTGGATAATAAATATTTAAGGCACATGTCTGTCAACACAGTAGACATCAAGTGGTCAGAATATTTCACCCCGACACTGTATTTTCATCACCTTCATAATGTTGCTTGGACCTGTGACTGCTACATCTTGATGAACCTAGGCACATATCCAGGCTTGCTTGGGGTCTTAAGTTTTGAAGCAAAAGAAAACAAGAAAAAAAAGCACATTGTTTTTTTCTCTTTTCCCCAACCTATAGACTTGTCTGTATTATCATTCTATCTTAAACGCCCTTCAGAAAAGGAAAAATTATTAATGATTAAGAAAATGCCTAAATAATGGTCAACTGACACAATAACAAGACCAATTTTAGTTATGGGAGGGTCGGTATACTTTGCAAACGGACTTTGCAGACCATAACCAAAGAAGGATTTTGCAGACAACATACACAAAGAACGGTATTAGATTTTGCAGACAAGATAGATTGTATAGGAAAAGGTTTTATATCTTCATAATGAGGTGTGAATGGGAAACTTAATAGATCTGCAATTATAAATAAAGATTGAATGAAAAAGTGACTTTTCATTCAAAACTGTTTAATGTTGTTTACAGTATATTAAAATGAATCACAGATCACAGATAAATTCAACTTCAAATGCAAATTTCTTGTTTTGATGCGTTAATGAATCCTAGGGCCAATAACTCAACTTTTAAGAAATGAGAAAAAAAACATTCGCAGTACAAATGGTGTAATAATGAAAAGGGGAGATAACCATAAGTACACTTTCCGGCTAATCAATCCGGTACATCCCGTACAATACAATAGCGATGCGATGCGATGCGATGGAGCAGGATGGATTCGATTCGATTCGATTCAATTCAATTGAAAGTTTATTTATTGTCGAACATGCGGAACACTTTGGCAGATAAAATAGAAGAAACAAATGCAATGAAAACATTAAGTGACTACAATGTAACATTGATTATGAAAAATGCGTAGCCTCGGGAACTGAGGCAAGTCGGCACCAGATTGTGATTTACCAATGTCCGGACTCCTTATTGCTATGGAATCTTGGGATGGTGGTATGGCCGAAGTGTCGTCAGAACGCACTAATCCTAAAACTTTTCCGGGCTGTATCTCCATTAAATATAAATAAAATATAAATAAAAAAGAACTGTTGTCAGACTCGTAGTCATCATAAATGAAACGTTATGCCCGTTCTTGTATTTTCTCTCTCCATTTAGTGTATGTTTCACCTCAATGTCAAGTAACAGGAAAATACATTGTAGTTAAAATTGGACAGGATGAATGAGTGGTATATATTGAATTTACCATATTTTCAAAGATTTCTACCAATTCGTTTTATTACATTGAAAGTGACTCATGGCCAACCTCCATATCAAATTTCAAGATCTTAGGCCCAAGCATTCTTGAGTTATCATCCGGAAACCAGAAGGAAGACACGGACGGACGGACGGACAGAAAGACAGGGGACGGACAGGCATACCAACCGACGTTTGAAAGTCAACATACCCCACTTCTTGAAGGGGGCATAATAAATAATGGTATGTTTGTCAAAGCAAAACTCGTTGTTATTACAGTAGATACTAGGACATTGTTTTACATGTAGTATATGTACTCTGATTTAGTGGTTCGTTTTCAAACTGCCTGATCAGGAATAGATTCCAGGAATTCTCAGGCATAAGAAACTGCCAACAGTAAAAAGTCAGTGTGCAGAGCAAAACGCTATCAAAAATGTAAAACACACCTTAGCTACAAGAAAGAAATGCACTCTTGGCTATGATGACTGCAAGATAACAATAAATAAGCATTGTCCAGACCTAATAAGTGTTAGAAAAGTAGTACACACCTTACCTACCATAACGATGTACATTCTCAGCCATAATAACTGCAAGTCATAAACAGTCAATGTACGTCCAAACCAATTAAAGCGTTGTTTATATAAAACACACCTGACCTACCGTCAAGTAAGTAGTATTTATTGATAAATCCGGGCTTAAACATAACTGTGACATCATCTTTAGCCATGAGAACTGCAAGTCAGCAATACATTAGTGCCCATTGCACGATGCGTTTAACTATATCCCGGGTTTGAATAATATTGCAAAAAAAGAACCGTTGTCAGGCTAACGTAATGGGAGGTTTAATTTTTACCGCAACGGTTTTGATAGGAAATCGTTACTCCAATTGCATGTAATTTTTTGTCATGGTTATGTTCGAGTGTATGTTCGGGTTATCCAAACCTGTAGGGACCAGGTTTATGAATCGAGTTGAACATTTAAAACATGCAAAATGGAAATATTACCGAAAGAGCATGTACAAAACGTTGAAAATTGACAGATATGCCTATAAAATACCTAAAGGGATATTTTAAAGATAACGGTTAGCTATACACTAATCAAAATGAAGAAAAAAAACGTCTTTTACCAGACATAATCGCTGGTTGCATTACAGGGTTCTTAAAGTTTTAGGTCTTGGAATTTCATTTCGACTCATTTACCATACCAACCTGGTCCACGGAAATGCATTTAGATATTATAACGGCCTGCAAGCGTTTTACCGGAATTATTTTCCGACATATACACAACTGTTTGTTCTCTAATTATTCGTACTTTTATACGGTAAAACCTGTGAACAAAGACCAGTGACCGGAAAGCTACATGTATGCCGGCCTTGTTACCGGTTTCTTTTTTTTGAGGTATTTCGCAAAGCCAGTATACACATTTTCCCCCTTTGTCTTTTTCGAAGGTGGCTTTTTACACTTAAATTTAATGGTATGCATGTTATATTAGCAAAAATCAATTGGGTTGTCTAAATGCAATGTTTACAGTATTTTCATCACCGAATTAGCCGTTTGTTTTAAACGTCTGTTTGTACGAAATAAGAACCAAAAGCAGAGTGGCTCACTCTTCGAATTTCAGGAAATCTGGTGAACTCATTATAGCCGAACACATTAACCATGTGCGACCATTAAAAGTCGAATGTCTCTCTGCAAATGTCAGAGGCCTTCACAATAAGTAAATCGCTAGCTTTTCTGTCCTTAGGATTGATTTACAGCTGACGTTACTAACCAGAATTACGTTACAACAGTAAATACGTTTAGAATGTGAGTCTTGAAATGAATAATAAAATCTGTGACAAATCTAAGCTATTTTGAAATTAAGAATTGACATTTGCTCAAAATGCAAAGGTTAATCTACAGTAAACTCTTGGGAAGGCTATAATGATGAATAATTATTATTGATTGAAACTCTTTGCTGATGTTATTTTCATATTAGATCTTAATCCGTCACATAAACATCAGATTGTTAATCAGAACCTGTAAACACATAGCAAATAAGTGATAATACGAAACATAATAAAATACCATTAGATACGCTTCTCAAGCCACAGGTCTGTAGCTAATACTAAAATGTTAAGGTTACTTAAGATATTGTATTTGCGATAAATTGACCATATATAAAATTTTATTTTATTTCAACCGTACGCCGATGGTTTAGAAATGCAATAGAATAAGTTCGTATATTTGTCAAACTCTACATTAAAATTCTTTAAATAAATTAAAGTTTGTAAATTACTTTCCTGAAGTTTGTTCACTACCTGACCTTTTTTCCGCCATTTTTACAAATGCATGGAAACTAACCGTATCGTTTCTCATGTGTTTTCTTGCATAAGACATCGCTACTTCCTCCGAGTTATTTAAGAAAGGGTTAAGAAATTACGTGCAAAAGAACAAAATCAGTACATAAGACAGAGTTATGGGCGAGTTATTCAACTCTTTCTTAGCGGTTAATCTCTGGGTTACATTTGAGGTCTTCGTGCAACCGGGCATATCAGTGGCCAGAACAATTATCTTGAATTAATGTGTTATATACGTTGAACACACCTTACCTACCATGACGGTTTACATTCTAAGCCATGATAATCACAAGTAAACAATAGATAGTCAGTGTGCAGACAATAGATAAAGTGTTATAGATGGAGAACACACCTTACTTACAATGACCATATAAATTCTCAAACAACAGAATTGCAAATCAACAATAAATAAAAGTGACTAGTATAGTTGGGAGCTAGAAATGTACACTCAACCGGCTTAGAAACGCAAAAGTGACAAAATATTTTTCTTAACAGTGTTATCGTGTTTCAAATTTATTCAAATTTCATACACAACAAAAACAATATAAAATTCAATTCTTGTAAAAGTTTCAATAATTCATCACAAAATGGCTTAAATAGAAATAAAAAACAATACGATCATTCAAATAAAAATTTCAACAGGGGACTCATTTGCGTTTCTAAATCGGTTAAGTGTAGAACACACCTAACATATCGTGATGGTATACTATAAGTGAATATGTATACAGCTAGTGAAGATGGTATAAATGTAGAACACGTTTTACCTACAATCACGCCGGGGGAACCCGCATACGACCCCCCCCCGCCCCCCAAAAAAAGTTTAAGTTTTGAACAATTTTAGAAATAGAAAAATCTAGTTTTTAGTAACCGTGACCTTGAACTTGACCAAAGTGATAAAAAATGAAATCCTAAGCTTCCTCTCCCTGCAAGCAACCTACACACCAGGTTTCATTAGGATTAGTTTTCTCCACAACTTGAAAATCTCGTAATTGATCTACTTGCGATTCTCATACCTGATTAATGAAGATGATTATCATTTGGTAAATTTTGTGCGCATGTCTGCTTGTAGATTCCATGGCACTTGCGAATTCTCATACGACAGTCAATCAACTCCAAATCATAGACCTAGATCATACATGTGTACAGGCCTATAGTGAAAAGCTGCAAGAGCATAATTTTAAACTGTATATGAACCCTGGGACACTTTTAAAGTAAATTTACAAAATTCTATCTCTAAAAACATACCATCGAAAATGAGTTATCAAATTAACATAATACCCAGGATATCAAATTAACAAAGGAAGAAATTTAATAAATTCAATCGCAAATTTACAAAACGTAACAAAAATAACATAAGACTAATAATCTTAGACATTTCAAAACAGAAATCCAAATAAAACAACGAAAGGCCTATTAGAACTATATTGAGAATATGATCTTTGACATCCCAATCACTGGGAAAGACAACCAGAAATTTAACAAACAGCCCAAAAACTTGACTCATACATCAAAGCAGAAAAAACAGAAATTTCCACACAAAAACCACTCCATGAAAAAGGAGTACTAAAATCAGACACAAATACAAACGCAAATATCCTAAACGGGCAATTTCGAAAAAACAACATTTACACCAATATCCTCACAACAAATACCAACCAAAGGCTCAAATGCCAGACATTCACATCTGTTAAAATGATATCATCAAACTATCACTAACATTAGCCCCAATGAAGCTGCGGGTCCAGATAGTATTCATACATTTTTTATAAACAGAATGTAAGGATGATATACCCCGAACCCTTACAATTATATTTAACAAGTCTCTTGCTTCAGACAAAATCCCTTCATATTGGAAACATGCAAATGTGTGCCCTGTCTTTTAAAAAGGAGATTAACGAGACGCAATTAACTACACACCAATCTCTTTGATATGCATCTGCTGTAAAGTACTGGAACAAGTCATTTCTAGTAATATAATGTCATACCTGGAAAGTAAGAACATTCTTTGTGATTTAAAGAATGGTTTAAGATTTTCACGCTCATGTAAAATTCGGCTTATCTCCTTCAATCACGACATTAGTCAGCCAAATAACCAGAAAACTCAAACAGATAGAATAATGATGGATTTTGCCAAAGCATTTGACAAAGAACGTAACAGATATCTACTGTATAAATTGAAATGCTATGGATTAATAATTTATACTCTTATCTGGATTTCTAATTTAATTTAGGATAGAACTACGTTCTGTATCCAGTCCTCTTTCTGATCTATAAACGGTAAATGAGTTTGCAGATTATATACAAAATAGCATTTTAAGACTCCTTGTTGACGATAGCATAATATAGAGAGAAATTACAACTTTAACTGATGCTAAACTTCTTCATTCTGATCTGGAGGTTGCTGGTAAACGGAAACAAGACTGGTTAATGCACTTCAGTCATGATAAGTTAACATCCTTAATATACCATAGAAAAAGAATATCATTCAGTTATATTGTAAATAACATAAGCATGTCTAAGAAACAGTCAAATCATCAAAAAAATAACGTGTCACACTCCAATATACAAAATGTAGTCTAAAATGGGATTAAGACATAAATACATTGACAAGCAAAGCAAATCAGTCACTCAGTTTTCTCCACAGGAACTTAAAAATCAATTCTTCAAAAGTGAAAGAACTGCATATGAAGCTATAAAATAGTATGACCTAAATCAGAATATGCTTCAACAGTTTCGGATTCATATACCAAAAGTCAAATAAATCAACGAAAAAGTTCAAAGTTCAGCCACAAGATTTGCCACCAATCATTACCATAACACAAGCTCAGTTGCGAGTATGTTAAATAATCTTACCTGGCGATCCATAGAGATTAATAGAACAAGAGCTCGACTGATAACGTTTTATAAAATTGTACATCATACTGTCGATATAATATACTGAGAACAACTAATTAGTACCAACTGATTCCAGAACAAGGCATAGAAACATATACAGCTTTAGACGTATTTGAACATTCAAAGATCCTTATAAATACTGTTTTTATTCCAGAATAGTAAGTCAGCGGAACATGATGCCCTCTATCGAACGCAAATCAGCCACAGTTGACTCCTTCAAAGCTATTGTCACTGTGCCTGTTCTTGTCTCTGTCATCAGTTATTAAGGTAACTTGTCCAAAACAAAATAGAGTATTATAGACACCAGTGAAAAAATGATGCCATTACTTAAATGTAGTCTGGTGGTTTTTTGACATAACACACATTCAAATTACTGTTATATAGGCTTTTAGAACCTGTATTATTGTGTTTTGTTGTAAATATAGTTAAAAAATTTGATTTCAGTTCTTCATCCATTTCGAATAATTTCATCATTTGCCTTTGTCAGGAAACTTGTACAAAAATTGGATATTTTTCATGTAAGTAATACACAAACTGAAATGACATGTTTTAACAATATTTGCAACAAAACAGTAAGCAACATACTACACCTATGCCTAAGCAAGGGACGTCAGCATCCCATACAACGGCTCAAGCATCGGCACCGTATACTAAAGAATCCAAAGAAAATGTAAGGACGATAATCACCAAGGAGATCCGTCAATCATCACACCCATCATGACCGTTGATTGTTTCGCTAAAGTACAATTATTTTGCGAACAAATTTTAAAAATGGAAAACCCTACAAGAGTCCTTAAAATAGAAAGGGCACATAGAATAGGTGCCTATAATCCAAATATAGCTCGACCAGTAGTAGTGAAGTTTGACTCAAATTCAAAAGAAATAGTGAAAATAGCACTTAAAGGTGTAAACTTCTTCCATATACCTTACAATGTCGGTGATCAGTATCCCGGCACGAGACGTGACCTTATGCGAAAAGTTAGAGGAGCGCAAAAAGGAAAAAAAGCTGTCCTGGTAAGGGATAAATTGTACATTAATAATGTTCTCTATCAACCAGAATCTGCGGACACCGGATGTACTTAGGAATGTACTGAAAAGTGTGACATCAGTATACAAATGTACTGTCATGGAACATTGAGGGTCTTTCTACATGTTTTGACGATGAGGATTTTCTTAATTTTATCTATGATTATGATGTTGTTTTTCTTAGTGAAACTTGGGAACGTAAAAACGACAATTTCATACTAAAAGAATATGAATGTTTTTCACTTCCTCGAACTGAATCGTTCTCTGACAGGAACTAAAGAGGCCATGGAGGTGTTTGTCTTTATTTTAAAACTTTTCTTAAAGACTGTCTTGGGTTAAAGTAAAAAAAGACTTTCTACAATTTGATTATGATATATATATATATATATATATACATTTACTTTACCTACATACCCTTAAGTAATCCAATTTACTTTAGTATGCATGAAACAGGTTTTTTGAAACGTTAGAAAGCGGTATAGGTAAATACTCGAAACTTGTTTAATTATCAGTAATTGGTGATTTAAAATCGAGATATGGTCACAGATCAGACATATAAGATTGTAGTGACAGTTGTAACTGTTATATAAGTACAATTGATAATAATGATTGCACTTTATAAAATTTATCAAACAGAAAAGTACTGATTTGAAAAGTGTGAATGGTCGTTTTGGTAACGATGCAGATGTAGGTAATTACACTTATGTATCAAAACTGGGTAATAGCTTGATTGATTATGTAATCATGGCGCATGATTTTTCCCCTGATACGAAATTTTACTGTTCAAGACTTGTACACTTTCTCACATCACATGTAAAAGAAAATGATATATCAATGCATGATTTTTACGAACATTTCACAGATTTATATTCAAATGATGAAGTATTTTCTAATGTCAACGTGGAAGAAACACTAAATAGGGATGACGTGTACTTAAATAATGTAGAACAGCTTGATGTTGATTTTACCCCTGACGATGCATCTAAAGCTATCTCGTCTCTTAAAAGAGGTACAAGTGCAGGTGTTGATCAGCTTATGCCAGAAATATTTATTGAAAACAAATTGGCATTGGCACCAATATTATGCAAATTGTTTAAGTATATTTTTGATAGTGGAAACTACCCAGAATCTTGGTCGAAAGGCATAATAGTTCCTGTACCTAAAAAAGGGAAATGTACACGATGTGAACAATTACAGAGGAATTACGATAACCAGTGTATTAGATATTCTAGACATGCATCTGCGGAAATGGGCAGAAAGCAACGAACTGTTAAATGATTTTCAATAGGGTTTTAGACAAAACAAAAGTACGGTAGACTGTATATTTTTATTAACTTCTATCATTGGTAAAATTGTTAAGCAAGAAAAGAAAAAGGTATATGCATCGTTTTCGTTAGTGTTTTGATTTATTATACAGAAATGGGATATGGTTCAAATTGCTTGAATCAGGTGTTAGTGTTAAAATTGTTAACATTTTGCGCAGTATGTGTAAGTGTATAAAGTCATGTGTTAGAGCCAATGGCTCACTTTCAGATTACATGTATTTTGACAGTTATATGGGCTTGAGACAAGGGGAACCATTATCTCCCCTCCTTTTCATTTTCTTCGTCAATGATATGTATGAAAACTTTGAAGGTAACAATACTAATATATTTGCATTAGATGACTTACAGACTTTTCTATTGTTGTTTGCAGATGACACAGTTTTACTTCCATATTCAAAAGAAGGGTTACGGTTATTGCTCAACAAATTACATAGTTATAGCAAAGAATGGGGTTTAGCAGTCAACGTCGATAAGACTGTCGCAATGGTTTTTAAAACTGGTAATAGAGTTGAAAATGTAAAGTTTTATTATAATAAAACTTTACTGAAAGTAGTAGGAAATTTTACGTATTTAGATGTCACACTCTCCTCTAATTGTATTTTTATAAAGCTCAAAAGGCTCTTTCTAACCAAGAATTAAGAGCTTTGTATTCGCTAAATGCTTTATTTGATATTATCAAGTTGAATATAACAGAAAAGATTAGATTATTCGAAAGTATGACCACGCCAATTTTATCATATGGTTCAGAAATATGGGGATTTCATAAAGCAGCAGATATTGAAAAATTTCATCTTAAATTCCTTGACCAGTTATTGGGTGTACGGCAACAAACGACTAATTCTGCTGTTTTGGGTGAATTTGGGATTGTGACATTAATTCGCAAAATTAGAATAATAAAATATTGGCATAAAATTATTAAAA
Organism: Saxidomus purpurata; assembly: GCA_022818135.1. Lineage (NCBI taxonomy): Eukaryota > Metazoa > Mollusca > Bivalvia > Venerida > Veneridae > Saxidomus > Saxidomus purpurata. Next base: position 31,398,259 of record JAFMSR010000005.1, on the reverse strand, counting down.
GTCCAACATCATTAGCATATAAAATTATGTATACGTTGGATTCAAATGGCAATCCTTAGGCTTCGCATATCTATGGAATGTAAATTCAATAAATATCAATAGTATCATTCATAGACTTTGTGATCAATACTTACAACAATGGTGTTCTGAGATAAATAGTTATTCTAAAAAAGAGAATTACAACATGTTCAAAAGCGACCTTGTACAAGAGAACTATCTAACTGTCGTTGAAAATGAAAAGCACAGGAAACCTTTAGCAATTTAGATGTTCTTCACATAAATTAGCAATTGAAGAGGGAAGGTTTAGAAAGATTGATAGAAGCCAACGTTTTTGTGCGATGTGTAATATGCGTCAAGTGTAGTCAGAATATCATTTTTACTTGCATACCCCTATTATATTGACCTTAGAAGGCCAACAATAACTTAATTCCGAATTTTACTGAAAACTACTAGTAAAACATCATTGTTAGTTTAGCAAAATTTATTTACGAAGCTACACTTAAAAGAGCTGAAACAAACTTCGAATTCATTCTCTTATTTGAATGAATACAACTATTTGATTTTGACTTTTGTTTACATATACCACCTGTATTACTAATTGTTTATTTTGTCAAACATACTACGCTTTTCTATGTACTATACATTGTGTTGATCCGCCACATTGTGTAAAAGGCGATGAACATTATAAGTGTTTATGCTAATAAAAAATTGACTTGAAAAAAATGATTATCGAATTAATCAGTAAAGGAAATTGTCGCTGGTCAAGTTGTTCGTGTAATTACTGTCAATTAGCGTATTCACTTAAGTAAAATCAACTTTTCACTGCTTGTTGCATAGTTACATCGGACAACATAAAACAGGAAAATTTTGAACAATTTCATTGAAATACGATAATAAACTAATTATTTAATTACACATATCGCTATTTCGTCCATAAAGCTAGAATTGTGAATGATAATTTGATATCATGACATGTAGAAGGTTTGTTTCTTCCTAGAAAATGCTTATGACTGTGCAATCCATCCTCTTAAAATCGAGAAAACTGTTATTTTAAAAACATAAACTGGGCCTTTGGTCCGTTCTGGTATTGGTCCGTTCTGGAACTGGGCCGTTCTGGAACTGGACCGTACTGGACCAACACACCCCATGGCTCTGTCCTAGGATCTCTGCTCTTCCTACTCTACACAAATGATCTCTCTGACACGGTCACCTCCCAGTTCGGCTTTTCGCTGATGAAAGTGCCGTTTACCTTGCAGTTACTTCCCGTTCTGATTGTCAAAATGATCTAAAAGCTAGCTAAAAATTGTGGGATATGGAGTGTAACCATAGTAAATGTCAGATCCTCAATATCACACGTAGCAGTTAGCCCATCTAGTTTCCTTATAAGCTTCGTTGTCAAATACTTCCCCAGTTCAGCATGCAAAATACCTTTGTGTAGACATTAGCCAAGTTCTCAGCTGTAATACACACATCTCAAGAATAACGACATACACAAACAGAACACTAGGCTTCCTCAAACGTAACATTAAAACAATTCATGAAAATATCAAATCACTTTATTACAAAACGTAAGTCAGACCACAAGTAGAGAACGTATCATCTGTATTGGACGCCACACACCCAGGTTAAAGGTCACTACATAAGCGGAAATTACGTACAGTTATTTCAATGGCAAGTACATTACCTTATGCAAGACACAAATAATGAAGGTTGTCCGGTTAAAATTCACTAAAGTTTTTTGGCCCATTTGAAAAGTATTTGTATTATGTTTAAATCTCAATTGTAATCGACAATGGACTACCCAGGTTCCTTTTAACTTTCTTCATAGTGCTAAGAAAAAATTTACACGTATTGTGGTTTCCTTAGAATTTCTCCATACCAACTTTCATTTATTATACTTAAAATAGCACGTATTTTCATGTGCTTTTTAAAGTATATTTGAATTTGCCCGTTAGTATTGGACCTTTAATATGCCTTAGCTGGAAACAGTCCATTTAGTTCATATAGCCAAGAGGCAGATACGGAGGTATCCGTCAAGCCTCTAAGATTTTTGGCCCATTTGATATGTTTTCCAAAATACTCCAATGGGAATTTGTACGTGGACTTCCGGTTGCTTTTCGCCTAAAAGTCAAAGTAAGTAACTATCAATATTCTATCTAGTTCCAGTGGACAGATAAATATTTTTTACACTTTACAAAGGTAAACACAATCAACAGGAGTAAAAAATGATGTACCCTAGATTAGTCAGTGTGAGGCCTGCTGAACACCCCTGGTTGAAGGATTCACTGAGAACAGGCGTCAGGCCTGCAAACTGGTTATGTTCTACAAAATATCCAATGTCAGGACGTGCGTTTAGGTAATAAAAGTAATTAAATAAGATAACCGCAATATAGTTATTCCAGGGTTTGGGATATACAATAGTGTGGGGAGGCTGTGTCTTATTAGCCTGTTGGCACTTCCCTTTGGTATTATTTTTGTTTTTAAAACAACTGTTGTATGATCAATCACTGGGCTGGGTCACTGCCTACTTGATATAGTAAAACGACGGTTAGAGCTTTTAACATTAAACGACCAGATTAATTAAGTCTCCGGAAAATAAAAAGATACTCATTAATAAGGGGACATGTTATATTTTTTATCCCGTTTGTGATAATATAATAACGTTATTAGTAAAAAAGTTATCACAAGATAGTGTATTAGGGCTTTATCGTTGGTACCGGTTTCCCATATGACCAACGCCCCAAGAAGAGGTTAGTTATTTTAGGTTTCGGAGGATAGTGCAAGATATAGAAAGCGTCCCAATTCCAGAGACACCCCTGGTTCTTCATCATAGCACCAATACATGGGACCTCGGTTTAAGTCTCATTCGAAAGACTGTTAGTAATTTTAGTTGGTCAGCCCCGGGAATCGAACCCACAGCCACGAGATTACAAGTCTCGTGCTCTACCTATCGTGCTAATCGGGCTGACTGCAAGATTTTTTTGTTTGATTTGAAGCAAATTTTATAAAGGCCCGTCCATAAGAGCAACTATGTTAGCTTGTATTTGTGGATGAGACCTCCTGACTGCAAGATTATTGCAGCACTCCTACATAAACCTTTATTACCCTTCAACCAATTCTTAAGCCATTTGATTGGCCAATGACATGTAAATAAATTTTGATATTAAATGGCAAGCTGGTTATATACACTTGACATATCCCGTCATTGTACCCCACGCTAAATGTGATCTAGATTGTTCGCGTACAGTTCGTCAATGTATGAGTACGTGATTATTTGTGACGTTATAAAGTGATGTCACGAAGTGACGTCGTGGTATCGTAAGGGTATTTGACAGTCTTCTTACGTTCAGCCGTTAAATCAATTAAAAGAGAACCGAAATTTAAGAAAGTGAAGGGTAATATAATTGTTGTGTGTTTTTTGACGTGGTATATGGGGATATATTAACCGCCTCGACATAGAATCACCCTCACCCAACGGCTCGAGTAATATTAATTTAGGCGGGTAATATATCGCAATATACATCGTCAAAAAAACAACAACAAATAACATATACATGTAATAATAATCTTTAATTCAATGCTAACTAATGAAATACTGTGTCATATCAGTGAAATATTGAGTGATGATATAAATATCATAATAGTAACTGTGTGGGTGATATTGGTCTGTCGGAACTACTTTTTCAGTGGAACATATACATAAGTAAGCTTTTGTTTCAATAGTTCGCATAAAATAAAAATAAAATGTGTTTGTTTTAGGTAGGTATGGAATATATCTTAACTCAAAGTGATACAATTTTCACATTTTAACTCGCGCTTCGCGCTCGTACAAATATTACAATTGTATCACTTATCGGTGAGATGTATTCCATATCCATCCAAAACAAACAAATATCCTGTATGTAGCGTGTATATTGGCCATGGCTGTGACACTTGTTCTGTCACATGAGTATCGTAGGTTCGTTCACATACTTATATATCCATTAACATAGCTAATGGTCTTTCGAATGAGACTTAAAACCGAGGTCCGATGTATCAGTGCTGTACACAAGGCATATTGAAGAACCAGAGGGTGTCTCTGGAACAGGGCGCGTATTGTATCTTGCACTTTCCCCCAGAAATAACTAAACTCTTCTATCTACCTACCTACCTACCATCTATCATCAATATCTATCTATCTATCACTATCTATCTACTACTATCTATCACTACTACTATCTACTATCTATCTACACTACTACTATCATCTACTCACATCATCCACACACTCTCCCCATCTCCCCTACTTCTCCACTCATCTCATCTCTACACTCTCATCCTCTATCTATCATCTACTTCTACACCACTCTCTACACATCTCTTCATCATCTCTCTCTCTACACTTCCTACACACTCTCTCCTCACATCTACTACTTCATCTTCTCCACATCTCTACCCACCTCACATCATCTACACTACTACATCACTATCTATCATCTATCTATCTATCTATCTATCTACCTATCTATCACCGATCTATCTACCGATCTATCTATCGATCACCATCACCTCTATCTATCTATCTATCATCTACCTACCTACCTACCTACCTACACCTTCCTGTACTGTTGCACCCTTTACATGGACTTAGACAATTTCGTGCGCGTCAAGCCACAATGACTGTTAGTACAAATAAAAAGAATTAAAAGGAAACAGGTCAAAATAAGAGAAAAGGGGGAATAATTATGTTAATGATTAAAAGATAAAAACAGGGGTGGATGCAGGTTATGGTAGGGTATGATCAATGCAGCTTAAAGCAGCATTAAACTGATCAAGGGTACGAAGGGAGGGAATATCAGGTGGGATACTATTCCTTAGGACTATGGTCCTAGAGAAGAAGGAGTACTTATAGTAGTCAGTGGTTGCGGTGATTAACCACAAGGGATGATAGTGGCGGGATTTCCTAGATAGAAGGATGAGATTTCATGGGATGGGGATTGCAACCATGTCGTTAGAAATTTTATACATGAGACCTTAAACCGAGGTCCGATGCCCCATTTTAGGGCCTTGTTCATATGGATTATCCGGTACCAACAATAAAACTCAAAATTACATACATGAACATAACAAAACTATTCTTTTAATTTTCTTATTAATATTAAGATGATCATCTGCGCATGAATGATGTCATATCAGGGATTCCTAAAACCTCCTATGGCTATCTGGATTTATTGCATTTTTGACAGATGTTTTCAAAATAAAAATCCAACAGACGAGGGTGTGACTTACGCAGTTTTAAATAAAAAAGTTACACGTTATTTCATACAGTTCAAATAGTTATTTTGCCAGATATGGTTAAACCAATATAAACATTAAAGTTTCATGGGCAATCTTGAATATTGATTTCCCTAATCTAAATTGATTAGATTGTGCGCAAGACATTTGTTTTGATTGAGTTAAACATTTTCATTTTTATATACAGCTACATGCCATAATGAAGATTAAAAACACACACATCTACTGTTTAAAACAATGATAAAAAGAAGTCAGTATTTTTCTCAATTACCACCTTACTGGTCATTTTGTAAAGCTAAGCAGCTTGGATAAAATTTCTCTAGTCCCCCCTCCCACTTCTTGTTAAGTCTGTTTTTAAAGGCTTTAATTGAGGGTGCGGTTATAAGTAATTATTTATAGAAGAAAGTACATTTTTGGTGTGACAGACGTGTATCTACAGATTTATTGTAGTGTTAATACTCAAAGAATGTTAAAGTATGCGGACAGAGCTTAAATGTTATACCGTAAAAATTTGGAAAAATATTTAGTGGAGTCATACCTAAATTTAGTGCTTAATTTAAGAGTTGTCGCCCCTCGAACTCTGTGACCACATTTTTGACGTTTAGAATTGCATTGAATATAAATACTTCTAAAGGTATATAGCGTAAATAAAAAATTCATTTGTTATAAACTGACAAAAAACACTACAGTATGATTCGTTTTAAAAACCTTTTTAATTGTCATGAGTTTACGCGAATTATTTTTGGAATGAAATAGTAATCGGATAAGTTAATTAGTCCAACTCGCACACCGAGTTTACCTACCCTGAATTGCTATTAATGTGGATGTGCTGTGCTAAAATCTTTAACAAATTGCTGACATTTTAAACGTCTGTCGGACTTGGGTTTACTTTCGATTTCCTAACAGATAAATCTATGTATACTGCCTCACACCCTCACAAGCTGGTACATGAACAAATAAAATGGGAAGGTCACACTGTTGATCAAGCCAAAATTAGCGATTTTCATATCTAATTCCCTCAGTTATAAGGCTGAAATGGCAACCGGCGTTGTTCAAATAGGAGTAAGCTTTGAAGATAGTCTTCTTCATTTAAGTCCAGTCAAAACTACTGTTGTAAATAAAAAAAAGTTTACGCATAGTATTATGTGTTTCTGTTATTATCCATTTTATTGCGATGTTTGTAAGATTGTTCTTTTAAAAATTCTTGAAAATGCTAATTTTGGTTTAAGACTAAAGCCAAAGACCACTTCTACACAAGAAAGACAGAATGATTTTTGATTGGAAACAAACAAATGTCATATGCAAGGTAATTATGTTCTTTAAGTTATATTAAGATAAATATTTTTTTTGTTACAACTTGCTCTTATATTCGATAATAGAACTCCAAATTCAAAGAAATTTCTCGATTACGGATTAACTAAAATAGCATACTAATACACATCATTATATACCAGAATGTTATTGAAAATTTTGTCAGCACACTGTATTTGATTACAGGCACTCCTATGATTTTAATAAGGTAAAAAGGTTGAATGAAGTTTTTTAGGTCTAGTTTTTATATAGAAGTGGTAATATATTCAAAAGAAGTTCAAACAACATTGTTTTAAAGTGAAGTTAGGCCTGGTTCTATAGTATAAATAAATGTATGATATTATTACACTAAACTTAAGACACTACATTTGGAAAATAGCATGGTTTTTATGATTTTGACCTAAAAGTGCATTCAATAAAATTGCAATATTATTGTACAGTCAAACAAAATCTGCATTTTTGTAGGGGTCTTAGCAAATTGATGGACTAGCTTCTGTTTTCCATATCCCAAGGCTAAGTCTAGCAACTAATACTGTAGATAAAAGTTGATAAATGCTGGTGTACACAATTAAACTAAGTTGACACACTTTATTATATTGGAAAAAGGCAAGCAGATAATTACAGAAAATGAAGAGTACCCAATATTTTACCTATTATTTTCAATATAATCTAGGCATATTTTGTTTTATTGGCATGCACTTAGAAAAGTGAAGTGATCTGTCCTACTGACAGCTCATTTTAGAACTCCTAAATTATTTAAATGCACTCAGTACTTTGTGGAAATTTTTCTTTCTTTCAGTAGTGGGTACTAGCTGGATTGTATTAATACACAATTTATCTTGTTTAGATCATGACTTTGCCAAACTAATTCATGAAAGTTTCTTGCAAACCTATAAATTTAATCAGAAAATCTTTACCATGTGGGGTCCCTTAATGAAGCTAATATATAAAAATATGGACCTGCTTCCACTAAAAATCTAGACACGACATGTATTTAAAGTTAAACATGCAATTTTACAAACACACAGTATTGTGGTGGGTACCCAGTCAGTAAAACTAACCTTCATTGCAAAATAGTTCGGATTTTTACAATATTTTAATCTATTATTTTACAAACTGATGCAGACTAAAAAAAGCAAACTGAAACATTTTTCGCTAATTGGCGAATGCTATTGGACAAGAAAATGGTGAAAATGTATATTTTCTGTTCATCCTATCTGCCAGGAATATTGAGAAATTTTCAATCAAACAGTGTGGCATCAATAGTAAACCAGACAAAACTGAACAGGCATACAAACATGTACTCAAAGAGCAAAAAGTGGGACCTTCTTTGGGGTATCAATCTTTATATACAATTTAAAGAAAAGACCAAGTTTCCCTGTAGACAAAATGACTGCCATTAACGCTATATTTCTTATCATTTTTTGCACAGGGCATAACAAGTTCCCCTACTGTGAAGAAACCAACTAAAAACAAATGATGAAAATATGGTATTTCTTACTGTTTTGCACACAGTAACAGTTTATTTGTAATATACATTTTGTAAATAAACAAACTTAATAAGAAACATCTAAATTGTTATGGTTATCATAGATTTTAACTTTTCTCCCTGATGTATATTTTCTTTCTAATTTGAATTGTAGAATGGAGTCGGAGAAGATAGAAGGGGACAACAGTGCAGGAGATGGTGTTAGTGATCAGGACCTGGATCAGATCATTGAAGCAATGCAGAAAATGAAGAAACCTGAGGAACTTGATGGGAAAACCTTTGAAGAGCAGTTACAGGTATTTCAAACTTTACTGTTATTGCAGCAGGTAGCAGGGTTGGGGTCAATTAACTTCCAAATCTAATGCATTGAATTAGCATTACTTGCCCAAATTTTCAGCATTAGATGTAGCATTAGCATTACCCATTATTTCAAAAGTAATGCATTAGCATCAGCATTGACCTCCTAAGCAATTTGAAACTATAAATTCAGACTACTGAGTTTTATGTACTTCTGAGCTAAACATATTTACTGTAAATACAGAAAAACAATTTTAACTGCCTACCGTATTTCACAGGTAGACAGGTGAATAGGCTATAAATCTATGACTGGCCCACTGATTTTAATTTACAAATATTGGCAGATAAATATAGTGGTCATTTACTGTTTTAGTTCATATTGAGCAAATCCTGACAACAAAAAAACATATTAACAACTTAAACTTGTTTTAGGCAAAATTACCACAGTCACATGAAGTTTGGACCTCGAAGAGTCTTTTTTATAAAACACCCTGGACCGACTATCATCCAAACTTCATGTGACTGTGAGAACTAATGCTAATGCATTAGCAATTTTTAGAAATCCAATGCATTGAATTAGCATTAGATTTAAAGCAAAATATCATCATTAGTCATTACTTGCATTAGTTAAAGAAAAGCTAATGCATTAGCAATGCATTAGCATTAGTTTATGCATTACCTAACCCAAGCAGGTAGTAATGGTTTCTTCAAAATACCTTTGTTCATCAAACTTAACATAAGTGTTCAATATAAGCAGTTGGTTCATCCAGCTGATTTAATTGCATAAAATTGATTGTTAATTTGTTCTAAGTGACACAAACACAAAATAATGGTCATATATCATTTTTTCTTAATAAATGCTCGTAGATGTTCTTCCTCTTGTGTTGTATTTTTACCTAAAATTTTGTTTCTTAACTGTTTAAACTTTGAGTAATAATTGAGTAATTGAGTATTATGTGTGAAATCCTTTTGTTTTATCATACAACCTTTTCTTGACGAACACGTTCCAACCTTCTGTACAAATTGGCAGTTTTAAGAAATCACTAATTCATTGGGGTAACTGATTATAAACCCTATGCCAGGCCAGCCACAGGGAACAGTATTGACTCCAAGATCGCTGTTTCGTTCATAGTTGTGTGATATTTTGTATTGCCAAAAATAAGCTAAAATGAAAGTACATGTACATAATGATTAGATTTTTCCATTATGTTAAACACAAGCCGAGGACTGTGGTGGGTACCTTTGAAACTTACAAGTTCTTGTTTTCATACAAGTCTGTTGATATATTCTCTGCATAATTTTTGTGTAGGAGCTGGATAATCACCCTGCATTTATGCAAGAGTGGGACCCTAGTAAGCCAGTTACAGCAGAAATGGAAGGGCTGATGAGGCTGCAATATGAATGTGAAGACCCTACTGGTATATGACATCATTATCCTGTTACAGTAAATTCAATATATAACAACTGTGGATGTAGCTAAAGTTTGGATATAAGGATCAAATTATCTGGGCTTAAAATTATGTCCTTCATTATTTTATATAATGCGACCTTCTTTGGGGTATCAAAGAATATTTGGATGTAAGGAAAGATACTCATAGTTGTCTGGCTCATAAAAATACAGCATAAACTGCACTACTTAACAGTTTGCCAGGATCACATTTACACCTTGTTCTTACTTTATCAAGAAAGATGTCTTAACTGACAGAAATTGGCCTCTATGTTTTGTACCAAAAACAGTTCCTAACTTTGCTTTTTAAATTGACAAGTATATATTAGAAACATAGCTAAATTGTTTTGCAAGCTAAAATAAGAAAGGCTTTTCCTGACAACTCTTCTTCAATTTGAAGAACCTACTTGAATATGAAAGAAAGGTATATGTCAACATTGTTTTAGAGTGAATAGGACATGGTTTTAGTGATCAACACTGATCAGATAAATTTATGTTACTATATCAAGTAAATTCAAAGTGATCCTGGGACCTTTAAAGAATGATTACAGGTTTTTCAAACTTTCTCTGATTGCAGCATACAGGATTGGGTCAGCAATTCAAATCAGATATAGCATTGCATTACTGTTATTTCAAAAGTAATTAAGCGATATAGCACATATATTATTTGGATAAAGTAATGCACATTAGTATTGTAATAGAAATATTGAAATTCTAAATTTAGAACTTCAATAAATGTAATATAGTTGTCAGTTTAACATATTTAGGTGGAAAACATTTTAACTGCCTGTTAATTCGAGGTAGACATTGTGGACAGGACTATGGTGATCTATACTGGCCCAGTGATTTTAATTTACTCATCTGTGACATGGTGTCAGTTGGAGATAAATATAGTGGTCACTTTGTGTGTTGAACTTAAAATATGCTGACATAAATTAACAAACATTTTTTTCTGTGTTAATTTTTCATAGGCTAGATTGATTTTCCACAACTGAAAGCAGGATTTATAACTTGCCTATGAGTAATTGAAATATTTTTGAAATGCTGGACCAATATCACCAAGAAAAAAATAACTGGAAAGTAAAATGCATTAACATATATTTGGCAAAGTCCAAGCATTGTTTTTACAAGAGATTTAATGTTAAATATCAGCATAGCTAGCATTAGGCATATAATTGCATTAGTTGAGAAAACAAATGCATTGGGAAAACAATAGCATATAGATTTTGATAATTACCACAGAGAGGTAGTAAAAGCGATGTCTTCAGATAAATAACTTAATATCAATTACATTGTACACCATATAGGGAGTTGTCAGCCAGCTGATCATTTAGGTATATCAAACTTTGATTGTTGATTGTATGTTCAGACAACTGTAAGTCATCCACATTTTTTTACCCCCAAAACGAAGTTTAGGAGGATCTTGGATCCCTGTGGTTGGATATTAACTAAATTTGTTCTTCTGGTCAAACTTTGAGTAATAATTGAGTTATTGAGTAATATGTGTGAAATCCTTTAGTTTTATCATACAACATTTTCTTGACAAACCCATTCAGACCTTCTATACAAATTAAGTTTGATGAATTGGCAGTTTTAAGAAATCACTAATTCATGGGGGTAACTGATTATTAACCCTATGCCAGGTCAGCCAAGTGGGACAGTATGCTCCAAGAACGCTATAACTCCATAGTTGTCTAATATTTACCAAAGATAACTAAATGCCCTTGTTAATGTTATTTTCCCTTTGTTATCCAAGCTGAGGACTTACCTTTGAAACTTACTAGTTCTTGTTTTCATACAATCTATTGATATATTCTATAACCTAGGAGCTGGTTAATCACCGCATTTATGCAAGGAGTGGGACCCAAGTAAGCCAGTTACGCAATGGCTGATCTAATATGAATGTGAAGACCCTACTGGTATATGACATCATTATCCTGTTACAGTAAATTCAATATATAACAACTGTGGATGTAGCTAAAGTTTGGATATAAGGATCAAATTATCTGGGCTTAATATTATTCCTTCATTATTTTATATAATGCACTCTGGTTACAAGGAATATTTGGATGTAAGGAAGATACTCATATTGTCTGGCTCATAAAAAATACACCATACACTACACTATTAAAGTTCCAGGATCGCATTTACATCTTGCTCTTATTTTATCAAGAGTGTTTGACTGACCAAAGCAGCTATTTTGTACCAACTAAAGATTGGTAATTCAGTATTTAAATTGATAAATATTTGAACATAGCAAACTTGCAAGAAAAAATAAGGAAGGTGCAATTCACTTAAGAACCTACTCTATATGAAAGAAAGGTATATGTCAACTTGTTTTAGTGAATAGAACATGGTTTTATGATAACACTATCAATAAATTTATGTTACTATATCAGTAAATTCAAATATCCTGGGACTTAAAGAATGTTATTTTTACACTTTGATACTCATGAAGTTCACAGCAGATATACAGGCTGTGATGTGCGTAATAATTAAGAAGAAGCACATATATTCCATGGATAAAAATGACATAGTATTTAATAGAAATTTATTTCTACCTTTGTACTACAATGTAATTGTCTTTCCCGCGGCCAGTCTAGGTGGATAACTTTAAAACCTTTACTAGTGCATGTAGAGGACATTCAAGTAGCCCAATTTTATTTTTCTAACAAGGTGTCAATGGAAAAACACATAAGTGCAGTGTTAACTTAAAATATGCTACATAAATTAACAAACATTTTATTTTCTGTGTTAATTTTCCATCTAGTTGATTTTTCACAACTGAAAGCAGGATTATAACTTGCCTAATAATTGAAAGTTTTTGGAATGTGCAATAAAAACTCAAAAAACAATGGACAAGCAAATTACCATTTTTGCGAAGTAAAACTGTTTTTACAAGAGAATTTACAGCTAGAGCTCTAGCATATAAAGATGAAAATCAGAGTATTGGCAAAAACAATATCTCTTTTTAGTAATTGATAATTGCACAGAGGGTATAATATGTATACTACTGAATCATACTTCAGTTTATAAATAGGTGCAGCACAGTATCATTTAGGTATATCAAACTTTTATTTTGACTGTATCTTCAGACCTGTGTCATCCACATTTTTTTAACTTGTTTGTAAGGGTTAAAGGTTAGCACACGTAGATGAAGTCCATTGATACTGGTAAGGTCATTAGAAATTGAATTGCAGTTCTGATTACCCTACCTTCCAGTATTTTTGTCCTGTTGTTTTAAACACATGTAAGGATGTATTATGGGAACACCTGCAGCATGCATGCGGGTGTGTGCATCCCCACGTCCACTTTCTAAGTCGAACAATTTACATCTCTTCATCAAACGTGCTGAACATGTTTGTAGGTATAAAGTCTGGACCATATTCGATAACCAGCCAAATCACCCTAGACATTTTCTGGATTATGGCCCTTAAATTAACCAAAATTAGCCTTGTCTGCTCTCTACGTCAAACAGTTTTCATGCGATCTTCCCCAAACTTGGTAAAAATATTTGTATGCATAATGTCTTGGCCAAGTTCAATAACCAGCAAAATTGCTGAATTATTGCCCTTGAATTATCAAAAAATCATTAAATTCGTCTTGCCTGTTCTAAAGTTCAAAAGGTTTTACAAAACTTCTAAACTGGCAGTTATTGAGTTATGCCTCCCTGATGGGCATATTTTGTGACAGTTTCGCACTCTAGGGGATGCATTTTTCTCAAAATTATGCCTCACTTTGCAATACAGTTTTGTATTTCAAAACCAGGAGCTCAGTTTAGCTGTCACAAATCACTATTAATAGAAAATACGTACATGTATCATTAAACTTTATTTTATTTAATTAAATTTCAACTTCAATCAGAATAGATGAGAAATAAAAACCACAGAGTTTAATGAGTAATTAGTGTTTAATTGTAACTTGCCATGCATCAGAATATAATTTATCAAGAAGAAATTTTGCTATTTAGTTTCAAATTTTTGTTGCCAATTTATATGTACATGTAGTTTTTATTTTGCAGAAAACTACAGGACAGCATTTAATGACTGTATTTTTGCCAGAAAGTTTAAATCCGATCACTTCAAGGCAATTCACAGAGGTATGATTTAAAAGTGAAAGTTTGAAACTAAATTAGAACATAGATATCTAAGTCTGGAAGATCACGCTTAGCCCTCACTATCAAAACAGATAAAATGGACTTGTCCATCTACAGTCAAACATAGACCACTGACTGGAAAAAAATATTATGGTCTGTGTTTCCACAACAGATGAATAGTGCAAGATTTTTTCCATCACTGGTCTTTATTCGCAGGTGGTCTTTATCACAGGTTTGACTGTATCTATTTGTAGAGTATGAATTGATAGTTATTGAAACAGCTAATGAATAATGAAGTTTACTGACTGAAACTTGAACAGTGTAGATCATGATGCACTGTAGGATTCTACACTGGTTGCAAAGACAGAATCACTTGTCCTCGGGGTTGACTGCAGAACTGTTGGAAAGTCTTTCTTTATTTCATATAAGTGAAGACAGTTTTGAAGTCAACCCTCCAAATAAAGTATAAGGTCATACACTTGAAGCCACTTCTAATCCGACATTTATATAAATCGGTATAACTGGATTATTTGTGTGTTGAGTTCGTTCAAATTTAGAATATATTTTTTAATTCAACACATTATACGCACTTCTGCGCAATTTAATTTTAGTTGATTAACAAGTACATATAAAACTTAACAAATAAAAACATCACTGTAAAATCCGAATTCAGAAAACGACATAACGCAAAAAAACAACTGTAAAAAATCACAGAATCACAATAAAATCCAAGTAAAGAAAAAAAGTACAATGTAAATTTTTTTTACAGATAAATTCACACCTTTGTTATGATTTATAGTGAACAGGTTAATAATGCATATTTTTGAAAATAAAACTATTGCGATATAAATATGATCATTGGCCGGCAAGCAAATTGTCAATTGCGCGACTGCACTTTTTGTTATTCATTTGAATCTTAACTGATTTTTAAATCAAAATTCTGTTTTTATGGTTTGAATTGTATTCTAAAATATAAAATGAAAATGAAAATCGATATTTTTCGCTCACCTAAATAGCACCTGTCCCATGTGCAAAAGTGACTGATCGTCACAGTGTTTGAGGTGTGTTTCTTACCTGTTTAATTTGCTGCTATGTTAACATCCCTAATATTTTTAACAGGAGTTATGTGTAGCCTACAGATGAAGAAATATGAAGACTGTATACAGTGGTGTGATGAAGCTCTTGTTGTATCCTTTGTTTGTTAAAATGGTTTTATTGTTGTATATTTTCATGTATTTTCATGTATCTAAAATTGCCACGTCACTGAATACCAATTATCAGTTACTATTCTTAGATCCTCAGCTGGGCCATATTGGAAGTGTTCTTAGACAAGACACTTAATTCCACATGATCAATCTATCTTTCATTCATTCTGTCTGGAATGGATCTTGAGAGTGATTTATCCCCCAAGAATAACTGTATTACCATTTATTCATTAGCTTTAACCTAAAAAAAGTATATGAAAAAATTTGTTTCTTAAAAACTGTCACTAGTTTTTGAGGTTGTTTCCTTAACTATATTAAAGATAGAACCAAACAATACAAAGATACAAGAGACCAGACAAAAAGCCACAAAACTTAAGGTACTGTGCACTGTAACAATCTGATAAGCTGATATGCCACTTAAATCCTTCTATTGTCAGGAAGAAGAACCATTGACTTAAACAGAAAAAGTTACAGCCAGAGGTTTCCTCATAAACATACCAGGGTGAGCGGTGGTGTAGAGGTTAAGGTGTCTGCCACTCATCACGGAGGTTGTGGGTATGAGCCCCAATGGGGTCACCACGGTACCTCCTAATAAGACATAAGTACTGGTTCTTCAAGGAAATGGACTCAAATGTGACTCTATAAGCTTCAAGCTTTCTTCACAAACAAGCTAAAATAGTATAAACTAAACATACCAGAATATCGATTCAGATCTGTAGTTAATGAAGTAACTGTTAGAAGTGATGAATACTTAAAGGTGCATGCATTTGTATTAGGACTGTAAACAGTCTGAACAGCATGTTTATTTGTTGATTTACTTGTGGTTGGGTTATGACTATAATTACATTACATAAAGTCATTCACGTTTAGGAAGTCAATTGATGTTAGATAATAGCTGCTGATTTGGTAAATACAGTTATCCTGTGCCAACTAATACAGTTCTGTGGTTCCGATGACATAAAACATGTGATGGAAAACCCAGTTAAACTGGTTACCTGCTTCAAACAGTTTTGCCAAGTGATCACAAGGAGTGACGGGTAAGACAGGTTTCACTGTTATACAGATTGTAAGAAAATTAAGGAAATTTTTATGCCCCCGAAGGGTGGCATATTAAAATCGCACCGTCTGTCCGTCTGTCCGGGCCCCGCCGGCGGTCCGTGGGTCCGTGGGCCCCCCCCTTACAAGTGTCCGGGCGGATTAACTTGATGCATTGAAGGTTTAAACTTGGCCCTGTCTAGCACATCAAGACGGGGGGGGGGGGGGGGGGGGGGGGCCCCCCCTCCCTACCTTGGAGGTGAAGGTCACACTTGGACTTGGGGATGAAGGTTATGGAATTCTCTATATAGCACACATTCGTGTCCGGACGTGACTTTGTCATGCATTGAAGGATTTTAAAAAACTAGGCACACATGTCCTAGCCCCACAAGACGGGGTGTGGGGGGAAGAACCCCGTCCCTAGCTAAAGGTTAATTGGTATATTTAGAGTTTTAATTTCCCCATAAGCATATATCAACATGTTCGACGTAACTAGCAGACAAGACGAGGGGGTGATGACCCAAAGACACAAAGGCAAGAAAGAGTTTATAGGTAAAGGAACCTGAATATATGCATAGATTTTGTATAACTTTGTTTGAAGGATTTTAAAATAACTGTGCACAAAGCTGGCAACCAAGCGGATGTTCTAAGCCAAGTCCCTACCTCAAAGGTCAAGATCCACTTAGTGTTTAAAGTATGGAATACTGTAAGCATGATTACTTCATGCATGGAAGAATACATAGCACATTTATTGAGCAGGGGGGGGAGGGGAAAAAGGGGGGGGGGCCCTTTTTGGGGGCTTTCGTCACTTGGGAGGGACAGCTCTTGTTACTGTTTAATTGGTATATTTATTACTTCAAGAAATCTGTTAGGGAAAAAAAAAAAAAAAAAAAAAAAAAAAAAAAAAAGAACTTACAGAAGATCTAAAGCTTGTTCAAGCTATACAGGTAAGATTTTGTTAATGTAGTGAAAGCTAGGCTTGTTCAGGCTGTACAGACATGAGTTTTTAGCTCAACTTTTTGAAGAAAACGGGAGCTATCCTACTCGCCTCAGCATACACGTCCGCGTTGGTGTCACACTGTGGTTAAGTTTTTGTACCACCCGACTTTATTTCAAAGCAATTAGAGGTATGGCTATTGTAACTTACCATACTTGTTTACCATCATAATCTCCATCTACAGACAAGAGTACATAACTCTGTTAAGGTTTTTGTCAGAATTATGACCCTTTTTTTACTTAGAAAGTGTATTGAGCTTGGTTAAATTTTTTCTTTCTACCCCACTTTATTTCAAAACCATTACAGATATTGCTTTGAAACTTACCAGACTCATTTACCATCATTACTACTATCTACAGACAAGAGTACACAACTCTTAAAAAGTTTTTGTCAGAATTATGCCCCTTTTTTGACTTAGAAAATACATTGAATATGGGTAAAATCCACTACTGACTAAACCGTTTTGAGATATTGCTTTGAAAATTGGAATACTTGTTTGCATCATTACCCCCATCTGTAGGCAAGAGAAGGTAACTCTGTCAAGGATTAAAAAAAATTAAGGCCTCTTATAGACTTTGAATCTAGGTTAAGTTAGTGTACCAGTCCACTTTTTGACTGAACTGTATGAGATATTACTTTGAATTCTTGTTTACCATCATGATCCCCAAACACAAGCAGGAGAAGGTAATTCTGTCATGGATTTTACTTGAATTATGGCCCTTTTTGTCTTGGATTTTGACTTAGAAACTTAGTTAAAATTTTCGTTCTTATCCACTTGTTGACTTAACCATTTGAGATATTACTTTGAAAGTAGGAGTACTTATGAACCATCATGACACCTATCCGTAAGCAAGAGAAGATAACTCTGTGACAATGTTTCTTGATTTGTACTTAGAAATTCCTAGTTGAAGTCTTGCATGCCTTTAACTGTTAAAGTTTTGTTTTATTGGCAAGCACTAAAAAAGTCGAGCGCACGCTGTCCTACTGACAGCTCTTGTTCTTTCTACAATGAAAGCTAGGCTTGTTCAGGCTATGCAGGTATGTTCTAATTTCTACGATTTCATGAAGAACATGTTATTGAGATTGTAAAGAAAGCTTTAAGTTTATAGAAGAATGATGCTGCAGGCAATTTAGGTAAGTTCTGGCCCAATTCTTATAAAGGTTTCTTGAGCACATTCTCATGCTCAGCATGAAATCATGCTCAACTGGTATGAAGCCAAGTTATATTTATTTACAAAGTTGGGTTTGATATAAAGGTACATAAGCTCAAGAACATACCTTCTGATTAATGTTATGGAATCAGAATTTGTAAAAATTACTTGACTTTTACTTCATATTACTTGAGCATGAGTTCGTGCTGAGCATGAGATTGTGCTCAAGAAATGTTTATAAGCATGGGGCCTGGTTAACACACATGATAAGATCTAGTTATCATATTGAGATTGAGTTAAGTATTCATTAGATTTAAAAGATATATGATAAATATCAGTATTGTAAATAATAACATTTTTTAAGTGTAAGGGCACTGTTTCATTCCTGGAGGGTTTGGTTGGGGGAGACATTTATTTTTCCACAAAGGTTTTTGGCAGCCAGTGACTGTGCTTTTTGGCCAGTGTAGATCATGATTAACCTACACATCTGTGTGGTCTATTCGGTAAGTAATGCTCAGTAGGCACCCCTTTAAACAATTTGTACTACTGTCCAAACAGAAAGATGGACTTGTTCATTATAGAAATTTAGCATGGTCAGGATGCCAGCAATACTGTACTGTTTTTCACAAAACTGTTTGTGTCAGACAGAAGTTTTTGAATCGTTTATTTCTTTGTTCATAGGTTTGTGTGAGACATATAATTTTGATAACTAATTTACAGTTGATTTCTTTCTTTGTTCGTAGAAACGTGGTATTAAATTAGCTGGGATTAACAGGACCATCACAGAGGCAAAAGAGTTAAACCCTGCTCTACTAGCTACCATGGAGACTCACAACCCTTATGGAGCCAAGGTTCATTTAGATGCTAAGAACATATTATACTGGCCAGTTATGTTTTTATATCCAGAATTTACGGAAACAGATTACATACAGATGTTCTGTGAAAATCAGAGGTAAGATTTTATCACCTATTTAGTTCAAAAGGTAGCATCTACATAAACACAAGTTATGATATTGTTGTACGCATAGGACATGTTGTACTCATAGGACATGTTGTACTCACAGGACATGTTATACTCACAAGACATGTTGTATGCACAGGACATGTTGTACTCATATGCCATGTTATACTCACAAGACATGTACGCACAGGACATGTTGTACTCATATGCCATGTTATATTCACAGGATATGTTGTACTCATAGGCCATGTTATACTTACAAGACATGTTGTAGGCACAGGAAATGTTGTACTCATAGGACATGTTGTACTCAAGGACATTTTGTACTCATAGGACATGTTATACTCACAGGACATGTTGTAGGCACAGGACATGACATGTTGTACTCACAGGACATGTTGTAGGCACAGGCCATGTTGTATGCATAGGACATGTTGTACTCACAGGATATGTTGAAGGCACAGGACATGTTGTACTCATAGGACATGTTATACTCACAGGACATGTTGTAGGCACAGGTCATGTTGTATGCATAGGACATGTTGTACTCACAGGACATGTTATACTCTTAGGACATGTTGTACTCACATCACAGGTCTTGATTTCAAGCTGCAGTACTGCAGTGTAGTAAAGGCATTTATTGCCTTTAACACTCTTGGGACATGTTGTACTTGCATCACAGGACATGTATTTCACAGGACATGTTTTACTCTCAGGACATGTTGTACTCTCAGGACAGGACATGTTGTACTCTCAGGACATGTAATCTTAAGACATGTTGTACTCACAGAACATGTTATACTCCCAGGACAATCCAATATGATGTCCCTTGCATGGTTTGTAGCAGTTAGTTCAGGATAGCAGCACAATGATTGCTGTTTATAGTTTCATAAACCTTATAACAGAATCTTTATTAAATTGTACATCATGTACATTGTTATATAACAAACATAAAGGGAATATTAAAACTATATATCATCTACCTGGCTCATTTAATGCGAAAAAGACATTGTACTGATTTGTCTTGAAACGTGACCTAAACAGCCATGTGTAGACAATGAAATTAAACTTATTTAACTGCAGCAAGTGGAAATGTTTTCAACTTATAGGCCATGAATATTATATGAATAAGCATATGTGTATAATCTAAGCGACATGACGACTAAATAGGCAAATTTTATCTGATATGAAAATTTGACATGTTGTATGTATTTACTGCACAAATACTAACAAAAATTCAGATAAACATCAATAGGTATATAATAAATATATATTATTAGTTATACAGGACATGTTGTACTCACAGGACATGTTGTACTCATATGCCATGTTGTACTCACCCAGACATGTTTTACGCACAACAGGACATTTTGTACTCATAGGCCATGTTGTACTCACAAGTTACAAACCAGTAGATTTGTTTGGAAGACAAGATAACTGTTGTACAACATTGTCGAAATATTGCGTTATATTTATAAATGACAAAAGCTATACCCTTGGGAGGCCCAATGTTTTACCTTCACATGATTCAGGTCTTGATTTTATGCTCAGTAATTCAGTAGTAGAAAGAAAAATAATCCTGTGGCTTGGTGTTTTTGACTCGAGAGCAAAGTAGTACATCGCATTTTGTACTATTTGCAGTCACAGAATAATGAATTTCGTTAAACAGGACCCATTTCGAATTTATTACGTCATCAGGTCAAGTCTACGCCACAGGATTGGCAGGACATTTTTGTAGCTGTGGACTGATAAACTCAGGACTTGTTGTAATATATTACATGACTTTAAGTTATTGATGTGACAAAATAAGGATAAACACGATTATTGGAGTGACCCTTGACATTATTTGAAGACAAGTGAAGTTAGGACTAGCAGCAGAGATGATTGATGTATTAAAGGATAGAAAAGGACATTATTTTCAGAATTTCCCTGATCAGGCGGTATCTTTATTTCATCATTCCAGATGAATTGTACATGAATGTCCTGTCATAGCCGTAACAAATCATAAAGGGAATACCATTAATCGAAACTGTATTATCGTCAACCTGACGTCATTTTCAAGAAAAAGCTATCCATTGCTACTTGGATTCATGTTCTTGGTGAACTTGACGACTGAAATGAGATCTCATGTCCAGACTTTTAATAAAATTAAAACTAACGATAACATGCAACGTAGTTAATGTCTAAGGATTTGACTATTTTTCCAACGACATTTGCAGTAGGCTTATAATAGGTCGCTGAAAAAATGCAATGGTGTAGAACGTACGCCATTTGTTTTGAAAGTAAACAATGTTTACAGAGCTTTTTACAATCAGAAAAGCGGAAAAACTGAGGCTCAAATGGGAGACGGTGTATACGGGATTGTACGGTGTATAAAGTCTATATACAAAGGTTGAGATCAAACATCAAATTGGTATATGATAAATATATATATCTATATATTCAAAACTAATATATTTGTACAATACAATTGGTCACAGCATTAAACAATTACATTAACACATATAGTCAAAATTAGAGGATGCGCTAGTTACTGTAGTAACTTTACCTTTGTATTAACATATTTCTACATCTGTAACAACGCTGTAGTATTATATAACTAAGCTGGTACAAAGCAAGTGGCAAACAGCAATAAAATATCTGGGAAAGTTAAAATATTTTCTTTACATAATTTTAATGCATTTATTTCACGGGTTTTTCTCAGAATTATGTTTACGTCCTATGTATGGGGAAACATATGACATGATTGTCCCTCTGTCACCTAGCGTGTTTGTTTCACATATCCTGTACCACTCTAAGGAATTAAAAATAGCTTTCAAAAAAAGCTCACCATAATGAGACGATGTATAAAGGTCAAGGTCACATTAAGGGGTATAAGGTCACATGGTTATATTTCATGTTCCTTCTGTATCTCTTGAACTGTTTGGAGTATTTCAAAATGTTTTGCACAAATGGTAACAATTTTGAGACCATATTCAGGGACAAGGTTTCAGTCAGGTCAGGTGAAGGTCAAGGTAACATTTAGAGAGTAAAGGTCATGCGACTCATTCATATTTCCTTTGTATCAGTTGTGGACAGTTGTCATCATATGCAAAAAAATTGTTCTTTTCTGGGACAAACTGATATCTCTCTGCAAAGAAATACCTTTTTATTGCAAATAGAATAACCTTTATAGAACAGCAACCTCTGAGTAACAATCACAGCTTTGTCTTTCTGATGGTGTCTGTTGCAGTAAGATGGACTGAACACTCTCAGAAATGAGCAGGTAGATTTTTATAAAATTAGTCAATTGTTGGTGTTAAAATAAATCTTATTTCTAAAAACATCACAATCTAGTAAGGTTATATGTAGCTTTAATAAGTCTTTGCAAATATCTTGATTTCCTCAATTGATTTTATAGTGTGTTTTGTTTTGAAAATTTGTTTTCCAAAGTGTTTTATCCAGGTGGTTTTGAACATGTCCAGGAACTGTGGTAGAATTCAAGTGTGCATTACGTGAAAGATGAATTTGTATGTTTAGATTAACTCAGATTTATTTCTATTGAAGGCTAATTGATCATCTGAGTCACATATTTGGTGTGGAGGCTGAGCCAGCACTTTGGGACACAGCCAGACGGTACAAACCACATACAATAAATGTAAGTTCTTTTACGTAAATAAACTTAAGGGTAATCCAGGCAGAGCACCGGGAATTTCAAAAACACTTTTCAGCGTTTCCCACCCATGTAGAGATGATCTGATTAGAAACCCAGAGGTAGTCTCACATGTATCAATGCTATACACAAAGGACACTAAGAACAAAAGGGTGTTCTCTTTAGAGCTAGGGTCTGGCACCTGGATTCCCTTGTATTTGCATCTGTCTCTTCAACTTGCACTTGTCAGGGGTGTTAGCAGTTAAACCTGATGAGAAATCCTAAGGTCAGCTGGGACTATAAGCTATCTGAATCACACATAAAACTTATGGGAGCTGCAAAAACAATCAACTGCCATTGAATGGTTTACCTTTTAGCTGCACGTTGAATCCTTCCAGTGCTTTATGATTTGTTGTTGACAGTCAAAAATGGTCTTATAAATGATAATATACATGTATGTCTCCCACCGCAAAATGGTGCGGAGATGCATTAATTTTGTACTGATTGTCAAACAGTTTGTCTTGGCGACTCTTCATACCCAGTGCTGGATTATTTCATAAAGCTTTGCAGGAAGCATCAGTATGAAGTCTAGTTATGCATAGTATTAATTGAGGTAATTGTCTCAAAGGTCAAGGTCACGGGAATTTGAAAACAGAAAATCTTGTGTGCGCTCCCTGGATTTTCATAAAACTTTGAAGGAAGTGTAGTAGTGCATATCATAATTTGGGATCACTAGCTCAAAGATCAAGGTCACAGGGACTTTCATAAAACTTTGCAGGAAGAATCAGTATGAAGTCTAGTGGTGCATATAATGATTTTTGGTCACCAGGTCAAGGTCATGAGAAACATCTTAATTTTTGCATTTATAATAGCCTTTGCACAGTTCATGTTGATTCACCTTGGGTTTTGTCATCATTTGTTATTTATTATTCAATACAACTCCATACAATGGTCTAGCACAATGAGCGGAAGTGCAGTGTACAAGAACCATAACTCTCTATCTTGAGTATTTACAGAGTTATTGCTCTTTGTTACTTTTCCTTGTCCAGAGCATAACTTGAAAACTACTGGTTGGATTTCAATACAACTTCATACAATGGTCAAGTACAATGAGAGAAAGTGCAGTGCACAGGAACCATAAGTCTATCTTGAAAAATTACAGAGTTATTGCCAAGAGCAATATCTATTTTATTTTTTTTGCAAGGTATTTATTTACTACAAAATTCCTCAGTTTGTAAAGCAGTCTTTTGGGGGTATTTATCACATTTAGTGATAGGTCTACTTTACTCTATATTTAGATAGGAAAAGTTTTGGGTAGTGTTACAATCTGGTTTTATTTATCATAGCTACGCTTTCAAGTTGAGTTGATATAAATAATACATGGATCAATTTATGACTATTAGCCATATATCTTTTCTGTCTAATTCAGGTGTATTTTGAAGACCGGGTAAAGGAAAAACTCCACAAAGTCAAAAAAGAATCCAGTTTGTTAAAGGTGCTTCAACATGAGAGGTAGGTTTTTTATCAATAAATTGTTATGCTCGAGTGTTCGAGATAAGCTGCAGTGATGGACTTGAGTCTGTCAGTCTATCGTTAAGAATCCTTAGCCTCACTGTATATATACACATGTTCATGTCGGGATTGTAACTCTGTTATGCATTGAAAGATTTTAAAATAAATTGGAACGAATGTTTAGCACATGGAAATAAAGTGTTATGCACAAGTACAGGTTCCACACCTTGAAAGTCAAGGACACAGACTGTGAGACCTCTTTGGGGGCATTCATCGAAAAAAGCATACATGTAAAACCATATTGAAAATATATCAAAATGTTGTACATCGAAAGAAGCTTGAATTAAAAAAATATTTGAACAGTTTCAAGGATTTTCCTAATTTTCCTTTTTACCAAAACCTACTGACCAGTACAATTTGTCTGCAACATGGGTTAATTTCTTATGTCTGTAGAGAAAACTAAAAAAAAAAAACAACAAGCTTCTGAAATGACATACTATTATTTTTAAAGGTCCACTACTAAGCGAAAATTAAGTGACGGTTATTTAAATGGCAAGTACATTACCTTTTGCAAGACACTATATAATGAAGAATGGCATGTTATAATTTACAAAAAGTGTTTGGAACTCGCAGAATAGTATGTGTATTATGTTGAAATCTCAGTGAATCGACAAAATGACTACCCAGGTCTTTTTAACTTTCTTCATAATGCATAGAAAAATAATTGTACATGTACTGTGATTTATTAAGAATTTCTACATACCAACCTTTAATTTTGTATCAAAAAAAAACTTATTTATGTGCTTTGTAAAACATATTTGAATTTTCGCTTTCCTTAGTATTGGACCTTTAATTTATTCACTAAGCACATGCAATAGATTTGTTAAATAACACATTTTAAATACAGTAAGTAAATGTGAAATGGACATTGAGTCAAGCACATGGAAACAGGAAAGGGTAGAATAAGTGTATCAGGGCAGCATCTTGGGGTATTCATCACCTTTAGTGATATCTATAGTTCTCATGGTAAACGGACATTATCCCCTAGGACATTATCCCCTAGGGCATTATCCCCTTGGCTCAATTTTGCACAAAAAGACAATATTCTCTTGCTGATTTTGCAAAGGAGGACATTAGCCTCATGGATGCTGCTTTGTTTCCCAGACACCATAAGCAATATCTTTGAAAAATAAAGCTTCACACCTATACATTCTCCATGTACCTCTAGTTTTGCTTTTGTAGTTTGCTGATATTGCTTTCTAGCTAAGCTGATGTCTCTTTCTAGCTAGACTTGACCTACAGCCTGCAGCAGATACGGAAAATGTTGATAAAACGCTGTTTTCATAATCTTTGTCACCAGAATGAAAGCCGTGTTACACCATTTCTCATATCCTGTTTTTTTTTTGCAGGCACATAGTGTATGGAGGGACACCATCTTTCATTCTTACAGTAGCAGGCTCAGAATTTGAAAAGTCTTTCTTGGAGAAATATAAGGATTGATAGTTTCTGGAGATAAATTGTTAGCAATAATAACATGTTGAAAATACTTTTTAGTTTTTGTCTTCTGCACAGAAATATTCGACCGCCTTATTTAGAGGGTTAGGCAAAACATGCTTTTGATAGAATTAGTAGTCTAAAGCCTAAGACAACCATTTTTGATTCTCCATAATAATGAAGTTGGTCATTTTCATATTACCTGTAAAATTGTACAACAATACGAGGGTCATGACAACCTCATAACTGGGTATAGAATATGGCCATTAATGGGTTTTT
The DNA here is from genome assembly GCA_022818135.1 of Saxidomus purpurata. Classification (NCBI taxonomy): domain Eukaryota; kingdom Metazoa; phylum Mollusca; class Bivalvia; order Venerida; family Veneridae; genus Saxidomus; species Saxidomus purpurata. The sequence goes on along the minus strand of JAFMSR010000005.1, from coordinate 31,372,080 downwards.
CTTTAATTTGGCAAGTTAGACTAGTTGTTGTGACCATTTGCCCAAGGAGTTTCTTCAGATTTTTTTCCAAGCTCAAAATGTATGCATGGCAGTGAGTGTCAATTTGTTTTGAAGTTTTTAACTGAAAACAGCATAATATTTGGTATGTTTAAGTACTTATATACCAGAAAATGAGGATACAGGAATAACAAAGTTAAGTATTTGATGGTTGAATACATCATGTTCTAGCATAATGTTGTACATTAGCATGTAGCTTAGTGTCAATAAAGTGTAAGATAGCTACATTTCTAAAAAAAAAAAAAAAATTTTTTTTTTTTTTTTTTTTTTTTTTTTTTTTTTTTTTTTTTTTTTTTTTTTTTTTTTTTTTTAATTTAAATTAAGTTCAATATGCTCCTTGTATTCCTTGATTATTTTGATGATATATGGGGAAAAGCAGTCTTTTTTTTTTTAAAAAATTTTTTTTTTTTTTTTTTTTTTTTTTTTTTTAAAAAAAAAATTTTTTTTTTTTTTTTAAATTAAAAAAAATTTTTTTTTTTTTTTTTTTTATTTTTTTTAGGGGGAAATAACATTAGTACTTGCAGTTGTATGATTGAAGGTTGTTTCAAGGAAAAAAAAAAATGAACGTTTACCATAAAATACAAAAAGAGTAGAGTAACAACCTTTTTCGCGCTCAGTCCCCGACATGAACTACCTTAAAATATACAGCCAATCAAAACGCGCTCAAAGTTTCACATCACCCTACTGGCTAGAATCCTACAACCGGACACTTTTCCAACATATTTTTCGATAACTATGACAATTTTTGTATCTAGCAATCAAAATTTTACCAGTAGAAAGTTAGGTTCTTCTCCGAAATCAAAAGCTAATTTGTTAACCCATCAGATTAAATCAATCACATTTTTGAGGCCCAGCTGTGGGGTTACCAAATTGCTATATTTTATTGACCAACTGTACCATGTTTCCAGACAGGTAGTTTAAATAGATTTGTTTAATTGTGATGTTAGCTTTTAAATTATGTTAACTGTATCAATCCTTCGACACATTAATGAAGTATCAAGATGAAAGGTTTAACTTGTGAAATTTTTTTGCTGGGCCTCAGAAATATTGCACATGCACAGTATGTCTTTTTCCACTTTTCCCCCGACAATGTAAGCATGCTTTCAGTGACTGACAAAATAAATAGTGAGATTTCTGGTCAAATAGTTACATTAAACTGTTGTTGTTGCACTTTGTGAATGGAAATCAAGTGTCTGTTTGATCAACACCATATGATTGTAAATAATAAGGTAATATTCATGCGTTTTAACAAGTGTCCGGTTTGATGGTCGTCCGGGTTTGGTGGTCCCCAACCAGTATATTGGTTATATTTGCAATTTTTTAACCTACATCTGTAAAGAGGACTGCAATGATAAAAGACGCCTTGTCATGTTTTTTTACGCCATTCATAAACAGATCATAAAATAAACATTATTTTATTAAAACCTACTAACATCAGACGAAAGTCATTCTAGGTTAACTACTGGGTTACAAATTTTATTCAGTAGCAAAGCCAAAAAGATACTTAGTTTGGAAACCAAACCTAAACCTAAACTAGAGGTGGCAGGTTCGAATCTTTTGTGACCTCCATAATTCCATATTTCGGTGCGAATACTGAACATATGCTTACAAAACATACTTTATGCTCAACTTAGATTAACTGTTTTTGACTTGTAATGCCAGATATATGAAGAACAAGTTGAGTTTAAAATGCATTTTAACTGCATACAGTAATAAAGAATTTATAAAATGTTTTAATATTGCATCAAGAGTCCGTTTAGCATGTAAATAGTTTTATAAGTTTTATAAGCACAGGCCCAGGTCAGAATCCAGGAATCCATTATCGGGATAGTGAAAATAAGCTATAAGAAATCTACAATCAATGTAAAATAAACAACCTTGATCTTTTAGAAAGAGTGTACTTCAAAATCCCCTTGGTCCAAAAACGGCATATACCGGCATATGACGACAATCGCCTGGCAGAAGACCATCACTCGCCTGTCTGACGACACTCATACATTGTCATACATTTTGATGAAAAGGAGACTTATCTTTGGTGACAGTGTAGTTAAATAACTAAATCGGCATTACACTCGCATGGTGCTTTAAATAATCCCTTACAAACAAACTCATTGTTGATTATTTTGTAAACAGCATCATTGTAATTGTGTTGAAAAATGGAGTTGTTCTATCTTAAAAGGTCCATCTAAACTTATACAACTTGGATATAACTGGGCAATGAGACGCTTTTTAAAATGGATTTACAAGAAATAGTAACTCAAAAGGAAAATTTAATATTTCTATATATACTAAAAAACTGTCACAGTGGCACTGAACACAAGGTTACGGTAATCCAATACGTGTTGTTCTTAACTTTCTGGTTTTTTTTTTGTGTAAAAGTTTCAATTGTCCTGTTTTTTTCAAGACCGCCTGAACATCATCTTAGATGTTTTGAGAGATTTATAGCCGTCTACCGCCCTGAATATCATGCCGCCATTACCATTGTATATACCTGACCTTGTTCCGGGTCTTGCATAATGTCCATTCAGGTTGAGTTGTGCGCACCTTGTAAACCACCATCCACTTGTGTATGCATGTGCACAGTTCATTCCACTGCTATCCACATCGCGGTCCCAAGTCGAGAATCCCCATCTACGAAGTCCTGTCATAGCATCAGCTGAAATAAACATTCCAGGTGAATTGTCACAGAGACCTACTGTAGCTTACCAAAACCTCTATCTATTTATTGTTAAAGGTTTTACATTTTGCGTAATATATTTGACATTTAAAAAAACCTTGCTCTGTAATTATGCAAGCTGCAAAGACTGGAAAATGAAATTTCTATACCTTTGTTTCACTCAAATGAGATATTTTACGAATATAATACTGCCACAATGAAATTGTTTGCAAACAGGGGTAAGATTTCTTTACTAGAATTGCTTTTTTGAAGAAGTATCTTTCTGAAAAAGGGTAATTTCAGGTTAAACAGGTTAGACCTCAATGAGTGTTTCTGTATTCAGAAGGTGAAGGGATTTGGTATAAAGTCTTTTGCTTATCAGGGGTGTTTCTTTTGGAATAACTTGCCACAGTTGATACGTAATATCAGGATTTGATATATTAAATGTATATACGATCCCTGGTTATATTACCAGTTTTAAGCATTTTAAGGAAGCCGTCAAACATCATTTGTTGTCCAGGTTTTATCACTTATCATGTCTTATCAGTCTTAATAGTCTCTTAGCATTTTTAGTGTCTTATCAGTCTTAACAATCTCTCTCTCTCTCTCTCTCTCTCTCTCTCTCTCTCTCTAAAACAATCCTTTTTCTATGAAAACAAGTAATTATATTGTGGGTGATTGATGAAATTCACAAAATAGATATGATCGATTTAAAAGTTATACTGTTTCCATATAATATAACCTATTACATTATAGAACTTGAGAAAAAAAATCCTCTTTGAAATCAATAGTCATAATTTTATTGGATTAGGTTACATTTATAATCTTATGGTCCCTAATCAAAACTGCTTTAAGAAAAGCGATTCATCCAAAAATGAAGTCCCAATGGGTAGGGGTTCCTTTCTATTAATCAAAACTTTAAAATTATTTTTATTTGAAACTTATCGTCAGAATTTTAATAAATTTTACACCAATAATTAACTTATAAGTATATACCAACAATCTTTATATGGTTACCCGAAAGGGGCCTGAAAAAAAATATAAAAAAATCTTTATAGACACTAAAAGAATATGGTGCTAAAATTATAATTTTTATTTGATAAGTAAGACTGTTTCATCCATTGTATGCGTAAACATCGTCCTTTAGAGTGTTTATGTTTGTCCCATCAACAAATTGACATCATGTTTGGGGACATACCTGTTTTTCAAACATCTTTTTTTTTTTTTTTTTTTTTTTTAGGCCCCAGTCGGGTAACCCCTTTTATTGTGTAAAGAGTATATGTTTCTTACAATATCATGTCAACAACACCAGAGAGGTGAAAACAGAACGTTCATAGACAATAAAGTTTCAAAGTTGCACACATATAAGCTATATATCTAGATATATCTAGTACGTTCAAGGTGATAATAAGTAAAAGAGATTCCTTTTTATTAAATTACTCTTCAGACTATAATGTTAAACATATACAGTACATATCGTTCTTTATATCTTCCTACACTTATTGCTGGGTTGCATATATATAAATATATATTGTTTGAATTTGACCTGTTCCGCCTTGCCCAAACAAAAAAAAAAGCAAGGTGAAGGATGTAGGAAACAAAAAGTCTGTGATTTAGTTGTATGTTTATATTCATGGCATTATGTCTAGAATTTCTTTCATATTTTTAGTAATATAGTGACTTAAAACTAGATATACCAATATTTATTAATTGGAATAAACCTTTAAAAAGTGTTTGGGGTGAAACTGATGTGATATATATGTATATCAAGGGGAGCAACTCCCTCAAGAATATTTTCTATATACATTACCATGGTTATCCATCTTAGTTTAAAACCTCTCCATAATTTATATGTAAACAAAAAAAAAGTGAAGAAAGAAAAACTAAAAAAGATACAAAGCCAGTAAGATGATGTTTCAAACATCTTTTATTATTGTTATTTTTATTAACCAGGTTTTCCGAAGGAAAAATCCTGGTTATTAGATTGGGGTATGTCGGCGGGCGGGCGGGCGTAAACAATTTCTTCTGTCGCAACTCCTCCTACATTTCTCAACGGATTTCAACCAAACTTTCACAGAAGTATTGTCATGAAGTGCCCTGGCATATTGTCGGGGTTTTGTGATTCGGTCATTTTTGACAGAATTATGGCCCTTTGTTTTTTTCACATATGTAATTCTTCTTGCGAACTCCTCCTACATTTCTCAACGGATTTCAACCAAACTTTCACAAAAGTATTGTCATGAAGTGCCCTGGCGCATATTGTCCGGGTTTTGTGATTTGATCATTTTTGACAGAATTATGGGCCTTTGTTTTTTTCCACATAATGTAATATATATAGAGAAATACTCTTCTGTGTGCAACTCCTACATTTCTCAAGGGATTTCAACCAAACTTTAACAGAATTATAATTGTGAACTAAAGAATATTGAATATATAATGTTCTGCCCCTGGTCGTCCGTCCGTCCGTTAGCAATTTTGTGTCTCCTTATTTAAGTATATATAAAAGGGAGAATACTCTGTTATTATAAAAGGGAGAATACTCTGTTATTACTGTCTATTTTTAGAATAGATTACCAGTCCTGTATACTTTGGAGTATTCTGTTACAGTAAGATGACAAAATTTCTCATGAGACTAGCGGTTCAAACCCCACACAGAGCAAGTTTGTTTGTTTTTTTGTGTTTTTTTCTCTTTTTTTATTTTATAATTTTTGCCTGAATTATGGCCCTTTGCTTTTTTCCACATATGTTATATATAGAAGAATACATTTGCGCTCGGCCAGCAGACTGGAAAATGAAACCAATTTCCTGTTACTTGTTGTTATTATATTATAATTATTATTATTCAGTACTATTATTGTAAGATAGAGATCCTTGCTCCAAAAATCAAAATGTAGGTTCTGGTACTTATTGACTGAAATGCTTTACCTATGCCAGATACAAAACTTAGCTGAAGTCTGTACTTTTTTCCATCTGACAAGTAGAAGTTCTTATACTTCACATATTCTGCTCTATTACTTGATGTAGTTACGTCTATTCTGAGCTCTGATGTTCCTTGTCCAGTCATCTCTTGAATGTACTTTAAACCTGTATTTGAAATATCTTTTACAAAGGTCATATTTAAACTTGCGGCGGCATTATGGAATCAAAATAAATCTAACTGCGCTTTTGTTTTTGTTATCCGTAAACACCCCTTTAAAAGGTGGCATGTGAAGTAAGACGCTGCAGGTATCTTCTTATTACACTTCTCACAGATGTATTAAGCTTATAGCCAGTTAACACTGTGAGAGAAATTTCCCAAATAACTTTCATCAAAGTCTATTTTAAATAATTTGTAACGAAGGTTCATTGACAGTGGTAACTGACTACAAGGTTACTATACTTCTGTAATATGACGATATTGGCAAACAATTTTGATTGATTGTCAAAAAACAGCGTGTTTGTTGTTTCTTGTCAAAGAAATATTGGTGTTTTTTTTGTCAAAGTGCGTGTGAGATATTTTAACGACCAATCAATTTTTTCCTCTATAAAAAACACAAGAGTGAGTACCCGTTACTGAAATATCCAGGCCTTTGATTGGTCATCGATCCTTAATAAGAAACTCCTATTACTGGCCTAGGCAGGTAATATATATTTGAAATTTTACTTCATAATACCCTTCGTTAAACATTTTGGATGCGTGTGCAGTCCTTCAATGCACACATAGAATTTCTGTTCTGCAGACGTAACTCTTGTAATCATTTTGGTGACTCTAAAGCAATCAAATTTTATAATTATTATCATTTTTAATAGTGAATGTAAATTGGTATTACCTGGCTTAAAATTAACCCCGCCCAGGAGGTTCACTTGATTTTACATAGGTTTCTATAGGAAATGTTTTAAAAATCTTCTTCTCCAAAACCACAAGGTCTAGAGCTGAGATATTTAGTGTGTAACAGTGTCTAGTGGACCTCTTCAAAGTTTGTTCAAATCACTTGATATAGGAAAAACTTTAAAATTTTCTCCAAAAACACAAGGCGTAGAGCTTAGATATTTGGTATGTAACACTGTCTATTGCTATACTAAGTTTGATTCAAATCATGCCCCTGGGGTCAAAATTGACCACACCCACGGGGGGGGGTGTTGTTATAGGAGAAACCTAGCTTCCAATGAGTTTGTATTATAACCACTGACTTATCAAGGAACCACTGACTGCCTTAGCAACCGCTGACTTCCTTATTAACCAGTCCCTCCCCCAACAACCAGAAAAAATTTGCCAAAGGGTTGATCGTTTAAAATGGAAACTCACTTAGCAGTCTTAAGGTGGAAGCATAGTATGATACTGTATGAAAATTCTTTAGTTTACCTTAGTGCTAAGTACCAACTAAAACTTTACGATATTTCTGATTCAGATCTACATTTTATTTGACGTTATTTATTGTCGCAAACATGACCATGTTGCACCCTTTTACGCAAAGTAATTCTTAGTAAATAATCATGTAGGCAATTTTAATAACTTTATTTTGATACCAATTTTATTGCTTTACGTCAACAAATGATCACTGTACAGTTAGTACAAGACAATATTTTTCTCCGTACAACGGACGTAAAAAGGGCGCAACATGGTCATGTTTGCGACGTCATGGTACCGTTATGATCATAAATAACGTCGATCTAAATCAGAAATGTCGTCAAGTTTCAGTTGGTACCAAGCAATAAGGTAAACTAAAGAATTTTTATGTAGTACGCTTCACCTTAAAGTAATTTTAGCTAAAAGTTTGAAGCTTCACTTAATCTGTTTGAATAAAATTTTAATGATTACCTAACCAAAATACACTCTTAACGTCACCAAACCCATTCTCATAATCTTGAAATCTTCGGTAGAAATTCACGGAGCTGTCGAATCGATGCTGAAACACCTGAAAAATATAATAGTATTATATAAAAAACAGTTTACATCCCTGAATCAAGTAGGAGCTTGACTATCGTGAATAGTCGCCGTTCAGACTGCTATTACATTTTAAGTTATTCTCGTATTATCCTTCAAAATGTCCATATTAGGTGATGGCCAAAAAGAATATGCTGAAACCACAGTAGACGCTTTGAAAAATTAATTCTAAAATTTTGACTAGGATAGTGAAACAAATTTTCACCGACTTCCTCTATATGTATGCAACAGGAGTAAAACTGTGGTACAAAATCTTCAATTTCGGTTATAACTTTGGCACTGTTTATTTTTCAAGTTATATAAATCAGTGATTAACGTCTTTCTTAAAATTAGGATGGTCCCTTTGAAGGGTAATATCATGTTGAAGGGTAATATCATGTTGAAGGATGATATCATTTGAAGGGTAATATCACTTTGAAGGGTAATATCATTTCGAAGGGTAATATCATGTTGAAGGATGATATCACTGAAGGGTAAAATCACTGAAGGGTAATATCACTTTGAAGGGTTATATCACTTTGTAAAAAGCAGTCATTTCGCTTTTCCCATATCTGAGATAAGACTTCTAAACCGTGAATTATAAACCTGTATATCTGTCATAAGTAAAATCTGTTTCATATGTTATTCACACACACACACACAGAACAGAAAGTGTGCCACAACTATTAAACAAATGCAGTCGGTTTTGTTTAGATTTTGAAGGGCCAGATATCCGAAATAGTGATTTTAATTTATGTCAGTGGTACATAACTTAAAACTACAGAAATCAACAAACCGTCCACCCGCCTCCGTCTGTGTCCATGTCACAGTACACCTGGATTATGTCACCTGAACTATGTAACTTGACATAGTAAACGCCACTTTTTGAAGACGGCTTCAGTTTGAGAATGTCGACACAGTCAGTAGCTGAAGTGAAACATAAAAGATAATACATTTTTACATGGTAGTTTGTGGTCCTTTTCACAACATTGAAAAATGATAACTGCTGACACTGTGTCTCACAGAAAAATGAAAATGAAATTTCTGCAAAGACTTGCTACGAACTCATATTTTGCGTAAAGTTTAGGCTTTTAAATTTAAATCCGTTAGTATTAGATATAATTAATTAAATGAAATAAATTCATAAACACGTAAAAACGGAGTTCTTTCATCATTTTGTGTCGAAATAAGACAAGTTTTCAGAAAAGTCTCGAACACTCTTCCAACATGTCGAAACTGATTTCAGTTCAAATAAATTTTAAATAAAGCGTAAACTTACAGATGTATATAAAGTAACAGAACTTTAAAATAGATTTTAAGGGAATTTAATGTTCCTTATTGCTGATGAGCATCGTTATAAATAATCGTCTTAGCATAAGGTGAATTTCATGGATATGAACTTTCAGTTTTTTTACACCTGGAATGGAGGCAGGACCACTCCGGTTGCTGACTATAATTTAACAAACCCTCGTTCAAATAGGTATTCAGTTTTATGGCGCTATTCTGTAAGATTACTTGAACCCTAAATATTACTTAAACAAGTAAAAGTATCTTAAGAGTGCCAAATGGTGAGGTTTTGGAATTTTGCACTTCCGGAAATTTACACTTTTTATTTTAAAAAATATAATTAAACTGGAAAAAAATTATTCAGAAATAAAACTTAAAAAATTGGCTCAATAGGAATATTTTAGTGCAAAAAGATTAAACAGTGATGAAAATAAAAGTTTGTAACTAAATTTTGGGGGGGGGGGGGGGGGGGGGGGGGGGGGGGGGGGGGGGGGGGGGGGGGGGGGGGGGGGGGGGGGGGGGGGGGTTTTCTCCCTATAAGGTGATATTATTTTTACACACAGTGGATTCATACCATTACCTATCATCTCTAGAGGTCATGTTAAAAGAATATGCGCGATACAAAGTCCACTGCTCCTACATTTTATAACCCTTCTAAAAGTATTTTAAGGTCTCTAAAATATTCATGTTTTTCACCCAACGTACTCTGGTGTGAGACTTTTAAAAACCTTTATCAGTAAATGTACACTTATCGTTTATGTCTCATGAGAATGTTGTGGCATACTGGTACATTACCTGTAATCTGTACAAAGTCACGACATAATCTATAAATAAGAGGGCAGTGATGGCTCTTTATCGCACACCTGGCTACCGTTTGCTATTAAACAAGGTAAACAAGAGCGTTGTAGAAGACAAAGTAAAGCTACAGTACACTGTAGCCCTAAAAACTAACAAAAATGAAGGTCAGTAGGTCAAGTCTTAAAGTTACCCCGGATGTCAAGGGGTATGATTTGAACAATATTGGTGGTACAGGACCTCTACTAGCCAAATATTTAAGCACTAAGCCTTGTGGTCTGAGACAAGAGGATTATAAAAGATGTACCTACATATCTCGATGTAAAAATCAAGTTAACCCCTGGACGAGGTTCACTTTTACTCAAGATTTGAACAATCTTGGTAGAGGCCCTACAAGGACCATTAGGTCATGCTATATGCCAAATATCAAAGCTCTAGGCCACTTGGTTTGAGACAAGAAGATTTTCTTATATTAAGCCAATGCAAAAACCCGTTGACCAAGGGACAGGGTCAATTTTGCCATTGGGGTCCTGATTTGATCAATCTTGATAGAGGTCTACTACACAATGCTACATTCCAATTATCTTAGCTTTGGGTTTTGTGGTTTTAGACATGAAGAGTTTTGAAGGTTTCCATATGTAAGCATATGTGAAATCAAGTGACCCCCAGGGCGGGGTTAGTTTTGACCCGGGGTGCATAATTTGATCAACCTTGGTACAGGTCAACTAGGCATTGCTGCATGCCAAATAACTAAACTCTAGGCGCCCTGCGTTTCATAGAAGAAAAGTCTTAAAGTTTTCCCAAAAGAAATCATCTACATAATATAGTATGGATAAAGATTATGAATGACTAGCCATGTATTCTTTCAGTAAGACCTATTGCAAGTGAAATCAGGTTATTTCTTCTCCCTGTTTTTCTACCAAAAGACTGTAGGTAAATTATATCTAATAGGTTAGAGGATAGTTGTTGGTTTCGGTGAAATATCACGATATAATTTCACCGAGTGCTATTTTCATGAATGTCGCAGCCACAAGTGAAAATAATTACTTTTGGTGTTCACGAGTGAAGGTGTCTGGTTCCATTATTACCGTTTTATGCTTTAAATTCTTACTTCAAAGTACTGTCTTTATAAATGACACTATTTGTGTCGCCCTTTTTGAGAACAAAAAACTATACATAGGGATCACTTTGTCCGTCTGTCCGTCACTGAAATTTAACGTTGGCTATAACTTTTCCATTTCTTAAGATTTTTTATCAAACTTTCAAATTGTATTGCTTATGACTCAAGGGTCGTGATACCGCCAAATTTTGTAGGTCAAGGTCATATTTGATTGGTACCTTTTAAAAAATTGAAATTTGACAATGGAGGTTTTTAATTAGATTGACACAAAAATAGTCAGTTGGGACATAAAATATTGGCGAATATTCCTTTTTTCCATACACTTACATTGGTTAGGACTTATCAGTGAAGTTCACGTAATTATTTTTTTCAAGTCTTTCACAAAGCTGTTTCCACTTTTGTCAGTTTATTTATTGATGTTTTCATGACTTACGTTAATATAAAGGATATACTCATTAATGCATGTAATTGTATATGCTGTGATAAAATACAAATGCTTATTTGTCTATGCTATTTTGCTCTAATGTTGAAAATGCGTAAGCCTTGCACATTCAGTTTTTTTGTCCTACATCAATGTCTTGTTCCTATTTAAATTTCTCTGTAGCTGAAATGGATTTGTATTGAATGACATGGTCATTTCAGAGCCTGCAGTGTTCAGTCATTCAGCAAAAATATTTTGTTTAAAACAAAATTGTTGCCTTTTTTGCTTTTTGTATTATGTTTTTCATTTATCTATTTGTAGCCGATGAAACTAAGGAATTAAAATAAGCAGTAAACGGTAGTTTGTAAGAAAACATACTTAACTATACTGTATGCATGACAACTTTAAGCCTAATAAAATAACAATTGTAGCGCACCCTTTGAGCAAATTGGCATGGTCCATGTACTCGTGTTTTGGCAGACTATTATAAGATCTCCAATCATGTAATAGCCTAGTTCACATGTCACTGTTGCTTTGTCCCCAAAGCCGTGGGCATCGGCTTGATGAAGGACAACACTGCCGTTTTCTATCTCAGGAAAGCCACAATCTGAATGATGATGATAATGTTGTTATATGTTAATGTTTGTGTTAGTATACAATTTATGTTTATAACTATTTCTACGACAGACGAACTAGCGTTTGTGGTGTCAATTTGCATTGTTCAGGTACCGTTCAACGCTCAAATTATTAAATACACTACAAATATTTTACAGATATTGCACGTTACAAAACTGTTTTTGTCACAAAGAACCCAGAAAGGAAAGTGTGTTTATTTCTGCAAAAAGATGCTTGTGCTAAAGACTGATTACATTCTACATTGATTCAAGCTAAACTACTTTGCATGTCATATTCTTCATTTTACTAAAAATCAGGGCAAGGACCTCTAAAGAAGGATAAAAAAGTCATACAGTAAACTCCTCATTGGGACCATTCATATTTGTTCCCTATATCCGGAGTTTGTTATATCCATTTTTTAAATATAAGATAAAGAAAGAAAAAAGAACATTCCTTATATCCGGGATTTCCCTATATCAGGATTCGTTATATACGAAGTTTATTGTAAAGTAAACTAATGATCAGGACATTATGTTTAAAGAATAATTATATAAATTTTGAGCTTTAAAACTGCTTTTCACAATATTCACAATTTCATTATGTCATGTACCAACGTTCACCACTAACTCTGCTATGTTTTGCTTCCTAAAATTACATAATAATGCGAACATCTACTTAAAATGAAGTCAATAAGAAACAATTTATCAGGTCGCAAAGACATAATTAGTTAGTTTGGGATGACCCGGCAGTCCATATAAAAGACAAAATTTGAACCAATTTACCGAACGAAATTTCCAGTATGGTGAATTTATGGTTGCCAAAGAAAGGAGTCCGGCGACCAAGAGATCTGGTGATTGACTAAAAGAATCAAAGACGAGCGCAGATAAATTTAACAGTAAACCGCGGTTTCGGGGGGGAAAGACACACCCGGGCTGAAAAAGAATCCGACCGTTATCGTTTGTAACTCTTGATTAAAATTTGTATTGTAAACTAAACTGTATAAATTAAAATGGTTACACAGTCTGTTCTTGAAAGATGCACATGTATTAACAACACAGGAGATGTTTTGCAGGCACAAAAATACAAAAATGTAATTACAAAAATTACCAATTTCGCATGTCGCGACTTCCCATTTGCTTGTAAATTGGCAAAGGATTGTGACTTTAGTGGTGCTATATCCTGGCTCACATATCACAGTGGCTCTGCTCCCAAAACCGTGCTCGCCAGGTTGATGTAGAAGAACCTGACCATTCTCAATCTCAGGCAGACCACAATCTGAATGATATTAACGAGCGAAATAATGAGTTTTTCTACTAATATAAATTTCAAATCTTGACACAGAAAATGAGGATAATCTGTTTTCATTTGTCCCACTTGTGTTTTGAAATATATATGTGGTCTTATTATCTGTTAGGACGTTTATTTATTTAGATTGAAAAATTGATTAAAATTGATATAAGTAGAAAAAATATCACTTTTGGTGCTCACTCGGTGAATTATAACGTGATATTACACTGAAACCAACAATTATTCTCAATGTCTTCTAAAATATATACATTGCATCGAAGCAGACGTCAAAAATCCAATTACCTTTTGGATCGCAATTTTGCAAAAGACCCCTATTTAAAGAAATAGACGTCCCTAAACTGGAAGTCTGAAGATCCTATCGTAAAATCTTGGTAGAAAAGTTTAAACCAGTGCGTTGTATCTTTTAATATCTTACCTATTCCGATGTCAAGACAAAAGTACTGTTCTCCAGAAGGCACGCATTTTTGTTTAGCGGTGCAGGGCCTTTGTCCACATTTATTCATCGATATCTGTTAACACAAATTCAATGACTTAACAAGACGAAACAGTAATGCAGACATTAAAGACGCCGCCAAATTGTTTCCCAGTTTTAATACCACCCGAAGTAATTGCATTCATATATACATTATCTACTTGAAATGAATGAATGTATATAGTATAAAATTGTTTTACGGGAGTTGCATAGACGGATTCGTTCATGATCATTTGAAATTGAAGACATGTTGCTAGGAAAAAAAGTTATTATTTATTCGCACATTCATAAAATCTAGCTTTACATCACAATTAAATTACTACATTACATCAACATTACTTTACAAGGTCGTATCTTTAGCTACGACATTATTGCAAGAAACTGATCTCTGATAATAAG